>VMDR010001805.1:0-110523 GCA_007922815.1 Macrotus californicus
CATTGCCACTTAAAAACCAAACAAATATCTTTTAACCAGATTTGAAATCAAGAAAAAACTAAAAACAGCCAAAAAGAAAGAAAAGAAAGAAAAAAAGAAAAAGCAAGAAGAAGAGCAGGAAAAGAAAAAGCTGACACAGATTCAGGAATCTCAGGTAGGAGATTTGATGGATGTCATTATCTTAAGAGTAAAATCTGTTTTGAGTGTGTGTGAATAAATAAAAGACAGGTCTATATTAATCAGCAAATATTAGCTATGATCTAGGGTGTCCTTGAAAGTGCTTACTCCTTTAATTCTTAAGCCTTCTGCTCTTCAGGCAGGTAAGCAAGGGGTTGATTTTACTTCTCTATCCTCTTTGTCCACTAGAGGATGCTCTCCCCTTAAGTGAGTTTCAGTTTCTGCAGCCCATGTAGATTCACAGTGAAGAACTGAGTGATTGTTGGGGGTAGAAAATTTATCGGCACTTGGTAAACAGAGCCATCTCCTTATCTTTCCCTTTCCAGGTAACATCCCACAACAAGGAACGGCGTTCCAAACGGGATGAGAAACTAGATAAGAAATCTCAAGCCATGGAGGAGCTAAAAGCAGAGAGAGAAAAACGGAAGAACAGAACAGGTAAGTGGGGAAAATATAATGCTACTTTGTATCTTTGATCCACATACATGATTAGACTTCCTGGTGCCCGTTTTTATTTTTCCCATTTCTCAGTTCTTTATTATGGGAAATTCCAAACACATACAGAGTGTAGTGTAATGAACCTCCATGAATCCATCATCATCCAGCCTCAACAGTCAGCTCATGGCCAATCGTTTTGTAGGGGTTACAATAAAAATCTTTATTTAGACCCTAACTGGTGTGGCTTGGTTGGTTGGAGCATTGACCAAAGGTCGTGGGTTCGATTCCTGGTCAGGGCACATGCCTGGGTTGTGGGTTTAGTGACCGGTCGGGGCATGTATGGGAGGCACCCGATCAATGTTTCTCTCTCTTCCCCTTCCTATCTCTCCGGAATAAAAAAAAAAAAAAAAATAGAAGGAACCTGTGACCACCTCACAGCATAGTTATTATAGTATCATCAACTACATTCCCTGTGCTGCACTTTATACCCACACAACTGTTGTAACTGCCAGTTCATATAGCGCTTTTTAATCCCTTCACCTTTTCAACCATTCCCCCAAACCCGTCTTCCATCTGGCAGCCTTCAAAATGTTCCTTGTGTCATTGAGTCTTCTTCTGGTCTGTTTGTTCATTTATTTTGTTTTTTAGATTCCACATAGAAGTGAAGTCACATGTCCTTCTCTGTCCAACTTATTAATTACACTCAGTGCAGTACCTTCTAGGTCCACCTATGTTGTTGCAGATGGCAAGATTTTATTCTTTTTTTGTGGCTGGTCATATTTTATTGTATATATGCACCGCTTTTTTTATCCATTCATCTATGGATGGACACTTAGGTTGCTTTTATATCTTGACTCTTGTAAATAGTGCCTCAGTGAACATACAGATGTGTATGTCTTTTCATTCAGTGTTTTGGGCTTCTCAGATAGATACCCAGAGGTCAAGTTGCTGGATCTTTCACTATCACTGGTTAAGCCTTTGTTTAAAGTCTGTTTTGCCTGATATAAGTATTCTTACACCAGTTTTTTTGTTTGTTTGTTTCCATTTTCAACAAATATCTTTTTTGCTCTGGCCAATGTGGTTCAGTTGGTTGGAGCATAATGTCCCAGGTTCAATTCCTGGTCAAAGCATATGCGTAAGTTGCAGATTCAAGCTGCATTCAAGGGGCAACCGATTGATGTTTCTCTCTTACATCAATGTTTCTCTCCCTCCCTCCCCCTCTCTCTAAAATCAATAAGCCTGTCTTCAGGTGAGGATAAAAAAAGAAATACCTTTTTTCATTTCTTTCAATTGGTGTGTGCCTTATGATCTCAAGTGAGTCTCTTGTAAATAGCATATGTAAGGATCCTGTTTTCTTATCCATTTTGATAAATATGCACTTATTACCATTTTATTTCTTTTATCTTTTTATCTTAAAGAATAACCTTTATCAATTCTTGTAATACTTGTTTGCTGGTGGTGAACTCCTTAGCTTTTCTTATCTGGGCAGTTGTTTATCGGTCCTTCAATTCTAAATGATAGCTTTGCTGGGGAGAGTAATCTTGGTTGTAGGTTTTTGCTTTTCATCTCTTTGAATATTTCTTACCAGTCCCGTCTGACCTGCAAAGTTTCAATTGAGAAATCAGCCAACAATCTTATGGGAGCTCCCTTGTAGGTAACTAACTGCTTTTTTCTTGATGTTTTAATATTCTCTCTTTGTCTTTAATCTTTGGCATTTTAATATGATGTGTCTTAGTGTGGGCCTCTTGAACTTGTCATGTTTTGGACTCTCTGTGCTTCCTGGACTTGTATATCTATTTTCTTCTTTAGATTAGGGAAGTTTTCCATTGTTATATGTTCAAATAGGTTTTCAATTCCTTTTTCTCTTCTCCTTCTGGCACCCCCACAATGTGAATGTTGATACGCTTGAAGTTGTCCCAGAGGCTCCTTAACTATCCTCATTTTTTTTCTTTTTGTTGTTCTGATTGGGTGTTTTCTGCTTGCTTATTTTCCAGATCACTGATTTGATCCTCTCCTTCATGTATTCTACTGTTGCTTCCCTGTGATGTATTCTTCATTTTAATTTTTGTATTCATAATTTCTGACTGGTTCCTTTTTAAATTTTCTATCTCCATTTTTTTTATCTCTTTGTTGAAGTTCTCACAAAGTTCATCAACTCTTCCCCTAAGTTCCTTGAGCATCCTTACAACCAGTGTTTTGAACTCTGCATCTGGTAGATTGCTTGTCTCCATTTTACATTAGTTCTTTTTCTGGAGTTTTGGTCTGTTCTTTCATTCGGGCCATGTTTCTTTGTCTCTTCATTTTGGGAGCCTCCCTGTGTTTGTTTCTATGTATTGGGTAGAGCTGCTAAATCCTAGTCCTGGTGGCATGGCCTGATGTAGTAGGTGTCCTGTAGGGTCCAGTGGCACAGCCTCCCCTATCACCCAAGCTGGGCACTCAAGATGAGCCCTTTGTGTGGCCTGAGTGCACCCTCCTATTGTTGAGCCTTGATTGCTGTTGGCAGATCAGTGGGAGGGATTTACCCAGGCCAGTCAGCTGCAAGGACCACCTGTGACCACTGACCACCAACCTCCGTCCTCCATGGAGGATCAGCTGTGCAGGGGCAGGGTGGTGGTGCTCTGACATGGTCTGTAGCTGTCCACTGGGTAAGTTGGCCCTGGGGTTTCCCAGGTGGTGCAGACCAAAGTCAGCCCCCACCAGTATTTCGCTCAGGTCACCTGCCTGAGCTATAAAGCAGTCTGAGATGGCTGGTACTTGTGCTGGGCTTGGACATTCCCAGATGAAGCCAAGTTGTAACTCTAATCTGGCTACTGCTAACGCTCACTGAAGCCAGCTGTTGCTTGTTTAATAGGATTTAGGAACCAAGATGGGGCCATTCTTATGGAAAAGCAGCTTAGGTGGGCCCATAAGTTGGGTGGGGTAGAGCCTCTGTGGATCTCCACGGTGGGTCACAGTGTTAGCCAGGTTGGTGGAGTCTCAGATATGGCACCAGCCTACTGGCTCCTTTGGGGGAGGTCTCACCAAAGGGACAATGGCCTCTGCTCGCCCCAGTGCCAGACACTTCAGTCTCTCCCTGTATGCCACTGGTGTCCTTCAAGCTGCCACCCTGTTGCTGGAGCTCAGAGGGAGCGAGTCTGAGTAGGTGAGATTGTGTGTGGGTTCCCCAAGAGGAACTACTTAGGGTTCCAGCAGCCTCCTCCACTGACTCATTCCCTGCTGGCTTTCACAGCCAGAAGTTGTGGGGACTGATCTTCTTGGCACTGGAATCCTGGTGTGGGGACCTGGTGTGGGTCTGGGACTCCTTACTCCCAAGACATCCCTCTTGAATTTTTATCCACGTGTGTGGGGCCAGCGTGTTCCACATCCGCGCCCCTCCTACCAGTCTGCGTGGATGTGGTTTCTTCACTTCCATAGTTGTCAGACTTCCATTCAACTCAATTTCTGATGTTCCTGAGTGATGGTTGTTCTATATTTTAGAGTAATTTTGAGGTGATTGTGCTAAGAGGCGAGCCATGTCTGCCCACATCGCCATCTTGACCGGAAGCCTCAGAACCATTTTTGTTAACTTAAATACTGTTGTTTCCCCTTTGAATGCTCTTCATACCCTTGTAAAAAATCATTTGACCATATACGCAAGGGTTTATTTCTGGGCTTTCTATTCTATTTGTCTATGTGTATGTCTTTTGAAAGGGTATGTTTTAAAGTCACTTGCCATAGTTCTTTTTTGTGTGGTTATGCTGTGAAATGAATATTTTGCTTCATTTTGATTGTGCTGTATAGATTTGACTTTTTATTACTTTGTTTTATGATTATATAAAATACAAGGTTCCAAAGTCAAATATGTTAAACAAGGTACCTTTAAAAATGTTTAGCACTGTACCTTTTTATTTCACTCCTTGCCTTCTTCCCACACTAGGTAACCACTAACAATTTTTTTATATCCTTTTTTTTCCTGAGCGAAAGGACACAGATTCACCTCCTATCTTAGATTAATAGCAGCACACTATACACACTTTTCTCTACTTTGCTTTTTTTACTTAACAGTATAGCCTAGAAATCACTCTTTAGTTTTTATGTTGAACAGCGGCTGATAAACTACCTTTTTATAAGTGCAATTTTATTGGAATACAGTGATGTCCATATGTCTCATAATTGTCTATAGCTGCCTTCTTTCTTTTTTTAATTGATTTGAGAGAGAGAGAGAGAAACATCCATTTTATTGTTCCCTGTAGCTGTGCATTGGTTGCTTCTCGTGTGTGCCCTGACCAGAGGTGGAACCTGCAACCTTGACACATTAGGACAACGCTCTGACCACGGGGATGCCCAGCCAAGGCATATGGCTGCTTTCTATCTACGAGAACAAAGTTGAGTCGTTGAGACAGTTACCATACAAAGTTTCACTCAAAGACTCTCTGAAGACATCATAAATGTTTTTTCCCTTCTTACATGCCCATCATCAAGTGTCTTGAGTGCAATAGAAGACAACCATCAGAAGCGTTGGTGACCCTTTCTGCCCATTTAGCAACAATCTCCCAGCTCCTTTTTTGTTTACTGAGGCTTGACATTTGGCGCCAAGACCATTTTTACCCTGGTTTAACTCACTGCTGTGTATAGAAGAATGTTTCAGTTCCTTAGTGAAAGAACCTAGGTAAACATTTCCCACTTTTTGTTTTAGCCGAGCTCCTCGCCAAAAAACAGCCATTGAAAACCAGTGAGGTGTACTCTGACGATGAGGAGGAGGAAGAGGATGACAAGTCCAGTGAAAAGTCAGACCGCTCATCCCGAACGTCGTCATCTGATGAAGAAGAAGAGTAAGCTTATGTGCATTTTGGCCTGGTAGTTAGGATAGATGGGCTCTTTGAGGAGAAGCAGACTATAATTTCTCAAATCTCCCTGTTAGGCCTGTGAATTTTGTTTGATTCAGTACCCTGAATTTCTGAGCTGAGTTTCCCAGTTCATTAGCCCAAACATAGGTTCCTGCCTTTGGCTCTTGTCCCGCAGCCCTGGACATTCCATCTGGGCCCAGTCGACAGAAACTGACTTCATGTCACCTTCACATTGGCTGGGAGCTTCCACTTGTTTTCTTACTGTGATAGGTATTCTGGGATGGCAGACTTACCGACACAGTTCACACTGCTGGTTAGGAACAGGGTTCCTTTGCCCTCTTTCCTATGGGCTCGTTTATTTCTCCTAGCACCTTGATACCTGGGCTTTGTGTTGACATTTAAGAAATTGGTATTATTGATTCATCTTGATCTCTTTTTATGATGAACACTTTTCCCAGTGCCCTTTGTTCCTCACAGGAAAGAAGAGATCCCTCCAAAGTCACAGCCAGTCTCCTTACCTGAAGAACTGAATCGGGTTCGATTGTCACGGCATAAGCTTGAGCGTTGGTGTCACATGCCCTTCTTCGCTAAGACTGTCACAGGCTGTTTTGTGCGGATTGGCATTGGAAACCACAACAGCAAACCAGTTTACCGGGTTAGTATTCCTTTCCTCGGGCAGTTGTCCGTGTTTTCAGTGTAACGTCGCTCACGTGGGAGTTAGTGCTACTGCGTAAATCTGTCACTCTTCTAGTCCCGTTTGATGGGAACATAGACCGCAGTCAGGATGCCTGTAGAATAGTGACAGTCTGAGGTAACCAGGGATCATGCGTGACCTGCTGCCAGGAAGAGTACTTAGAGCCTGGTGGGTTTGGGTGTGGAATAATTTTCTCTGCCTTCCTTCCATATAAAAGCAAAAGGAGAGAGATTTTATGAAGTATTTGTTGTTACATGATCTGGAAGCTTTGTTCATTTGAAAAATAAATACAGTAAGTCCTTACTAAACATTGTTGATAGGTTCTTGAAAACTGTGACTTTAAGGGAAACAAAATACAACAAAACCAGTTTTACCATAGGTTAATTGATATAAACAAGAGTTAAGTTTCTGTGACATATTCAGGTCTCACAAAAATCACCAAACATTTAAATAGACACCCAAAACATATCTGATATTAAACATTGGAATAAGTGCGAGTTATACATACATTTAAGAAAGACTAATAAAAACAATTAAGGGGCTTCTGATCAAGATGGCAGCATAGGTAAACACAGTCCTCACATCGTTCCACAACCACATCAAAAATTAAACTACAAACAACCATCATTCAGAACCACCTGAGATTACAACTAAGGATGTAAAGAAGAAGCCATATTGAGACTGGTAGGAGGCGTGGAGATATAGAGCAGGCTGGACCCACACCCAGGTAGGTGGCTGTGGAGATCCCCCCTGAGGAGCAAGGCTTCTCAGCCCCACATCAGGCACCCCAGCCCAGCATTCCAGTGCCAGGAAGAGAAGTCCCCATATCTGGTTGTAAAAATCATCAGGGATTGTGGCTGAGTCGGAGGGCTTCTGAACTCCCAGACAGTTCCTCTTAAAGGGCCCGTGCACGGACTTACTCAGACTTACTTTCTGAGGTCCAACACTCAAAAGGCACCAGGGACATACAGGGAGGAACTGAAGTATCTGACATTAGGACAAGAGGTGGAGGGGCAGGGGTCGGGTGGCAGCTTTCTGCCAGACAGAAATGTAGGCAGAGGCCGTTGTTCCTTTGATGAGCTTTCCCTCCACAGAGCTGCTGGCAAGGGGGGGAGGGGAGCCATATCTGAGTCTCCATCAACCTGGCTATCACTGTTTGTCCCTGCCCTGATGATTCCCTGAGACCATGCCCTACCAATCACCTAGCCCACCCTACCTGTTTCCAGAGGCTTTCCTATACAAATGGCCTGTCTTGGCTTATGCTTCAGATTTTCCTAAAATCTGTCAAAGAAGCAGCATTGGGCCTCCGTGTGCCTTGTACCTCTTGCTAAGTGGACCCAGGCCCAGCACCAGCAGCAGCCAGCCTCGGTTCACAGTTGGGCCTCGTCTGGGCACCTCCAAGCCCAGCACAAGTAGCAGCCATCTTCAGATGGCCTTATAGCTCAGGCAGGGTGGCCCTGGGCAGAACACAGGTGGTGGCTGACCATAGTCTGTACCTCCTGGGAGGCCTCAGAGTCAGCACACCCAGTGGACAACTTCAGTTCATGTTGAAGCACCACCCAGGCATCTCCATAAACAACACACTTAAGGGGGGGACTTGGGACACTAGAGCCCCTCTGAAGTAAGTCCTGCTCCATGGGGTGGACACCTATACAGCTAATCCTCCACAGTGGAGGCAGCTGATGGGCCTGAGGATAAATCCCTCCCATTGATACACTAACAGCAGTCCAGGCTCAACTACAACAGGAGGGTGTACACAGCCCACATGGGGGCAGCACACCTGGAGTGCCCATCTCAGGTGAGCCAGGAGGGTATGCCACCGGGCTCTACACGACAGCAACTACAAGAGGCCACTCTACCAAGACCAAGAGATAGATGTAGCAGCTCTACTTAATACATAGAAACAAACACAGGGAAGCTCCCAAAATGAAGAGACAAAGAAATGTGGACCAAATGAAAGAACAAAACTCCAGAAAAAGAACTCATGTAAAATGGAGACAAGCAATCTATCAGATGCAGAGTTCAAAATACTATTTTGTAAGGGTTCTCAAGGAACTTAGGGAAGGAGTAGACGAACTTAGAACTTCAACAGCATAAAAAATTACATGCAAACCGTAAAAAATACCAGTCAGAAATGAAGAATACATTAACTGAAATAAAGAATAATTTACAGGGAATCAACAGTAGAGTAGATGAAGCCAAGAATCAAAACAGCAATTTGGAGTATAAGGAAGAAAAAACACCCAATCAGAACAGCAAAAAGAAAAAAGAATCCAAAAACTGAAGGTAGTAGTATAAGGAGCCTCTGATACAACTTCAAGTATACCAGCATTTGCATCGTGAGGGTCCCGGAGGGAGAAAACAGAACAAGACATTGAAAAACCTATTTGAAAAAATAATGATGGAAAACTTCCCTAACCTGGTGAAGGAAATAGACATATAAGTCGAGTAGGCACAGAGAGTCCCAAACAAGATGAAATCAAAGAAGCCCAGAGCAAGACACATAATTGAAAAGCCAAAGGTTGAAGACAAAGAGAATCTTAAAACAGCAAGAGAAAAGCAGTTAGTTACCTACAAGGGAGCTCCCATAAGACTGTCAGCTGATTTCTCAACAGAAACTTAACAGGTCAAAAGGGATTGATTGGTAAGAAATATTCAAAGTGATGAAAAGCAAGGACCTACAACCAAAATAACTCTACCCAACAAAGCTGTCATTTAGAATCAAAGGACAGATAAAGAGCTTCCCAGACAAGGAAAAGCTAAAAGAGTTCATCACCACCACACCAATATTACATGAAATGTTAAAGGGTCTTCTTGAAGAAGAAGAAAAGATAAAAAATAAAAAACAAACTATTGAATCTTTAAATAAATAAATAAACAAATAAGTAAGCAAACAAGCCGAACAGAAACAGACTCATAGAGAGCATTTTGATGGTTGCCAGATAGAAGGGTGGTTTGATGAAAGAAGTGAAGGGATTAAGAAGTACAAATTGGTAGTAAGAGAATAGTCATAGGACTGTGAAGTACCGATTAGGGAATATGGTCTAGTACTCGAATAGGTATGTATGGTGTCAGATGGGCGTGAGATTTACTGGGATGGTCACTTATAAGTTATATAATATCTAATCACTGAAGTGTCCTCCTGAAACTAGTATGTGTCAGCTGTCATTGAAAAGTAAAATATAATTTAAAAAAAGAAAACAGGAAGTTGGTAAAATAAATAAAAACAAGATCATGATTTCTTATAACCCACTTATCCTGCTTAAGGTCATGAGTGGCAGGACACAGGTAAGGACAACCCCCTCCCCCCCACACACATTGTCCCCACGCTCACACGCACTCACACTGGGGCCCTGTATTCAAGCCAGTCCACCTCATGTGCACCTCTCTGAGAGGGCGGAGAAAGCCCGCAGACTGGAAGAACGTGCAAACCACACAGACAGCAGTTCTGGTGGGAAATTGATTTTGTTTTTCTTATCAACGTTGTAACGAAATGACTGAACAGAATGACATTATTTGAGGACCTGCTGTAAATGAAAATGTTCCATCCTAAGTGACTTCTGAATCAAAATTACATTGCAGTTTTGTAAAAAAAAAAAAAAAAAATCCCTCCAGCCTACTGGAGGTTCTCTTGTTGGTTCTAGCGCTGCTTCTGTGGCCCAGAAGGCTAGACGGGGACCCAAACGGGAACAGCCATTTGACTTTTTTTGTTTTGTTCTGTTCTTGGTTGTATGGTTTTAACATGCCAAGCCCTAGAAAGCTTGGCACCAGAAACTGACCCCCATGGTCTTCATGTTTAATTGATAAAACTGGCCTCTGAAACTCCAAGTACATCCCCTAGTAAGGTAGAATTAAGGTGGATGGGAAACTTTTAACAAGCCCCACCAGGCTAACTGCCTCCTCTCCTGGCCTTTGCTTACTCTGGGCACAGGGCTCCTAGTGCTTGGCCCTTAGTTCCAAACCTGAGAAAGGTGCCCAGAACACCTTGCAGCTGTGGGCCCTCTCAGTGTGGGGTGTCTCATCTGCACTCAGGCTGATCAAGCCAAACAGAGAGGTGTGGAGAGCTCCAAGTGAGTCTGGGTTTGAATATTGTCTCTGTCCTTTGACTTAGGTCGCTGAGATCACGGGTGTTGTGGAAACCGCTAAGGTTTACCAGCTTGGTGGCACCAGAACAAACAAAGGGCTACAACTACGGTAGGAGAGATGTTTCTGTGTGGGAGTTTCTGCTCCCGTTGCGAACAGTCACTGCCTGGGTGGGCTGTCATTCTCTCCCAGTGTGAAGTTTTTCTGGGACTTGGAGGGGACCTTATTCTGCTGTAGCCCTAGCCCAGAGAGAGCGTGGGATGTGGCTGCCTCAGCGGAGACCAGGGCTGTGAAGTGGAGCTCGGAGAAGGGAAACGTCAGGTGGTGAGACCCCCTTGGCCAGAGCCCCACAGGCACTTCCTGAGCATGGTCTGGAGGCTTGCTCCTGGTCCTGGCTCTGTCACTGACTCATCTGATCCTTGACAAGTCAGGTCACTGTTTGGACTTCGTTTCCTCTTTAGTGACATGCTGTTTGCTGAATGCCTGGTACATGCCGGTGTCTAGGCATCTGGGTAGAGAGGACAAAGTAGACGCACAAATTCCTGCCCTCTTGGAGCCTGAAAATTCTAAAGCCCCACATGGAAAGGAATAGCAGTTTGGCAGGAGCACTGCCAACCGCGGGTGATAGACACGGCTCTCCCGTGGCCTACTTTGGCCTCTCTGGGCTCTTGGTATTCCGGTATTCCCTTCTCCCATCCCCATTCCTCTTGGTCTGTTTGAAAAGAGCTAGTTGGGCCCTCGCTGGTGCGGCTCAGTTGGTTATGCGTCATGCTGCAAAGCGAAAGGTTGCTGGTTTGATTCCCGTCAGGGCACGTGCACGAGAGGCAGCCAATCACTATTTCTCTCCCTCTCTCTCCCTTCCCTGCTCTCTCAAAATAAATAAACATAAATAATGACCTGGGGATGGGCGCAGCCATAGTGTGCAGCACGTGTCTCTAGGAAAGGCACTGACTCACTTAACTTCGTCTGCACAGGGGCCAGTAGAGAGACAGCGCCCTTCCTCTCTAGGGAACACTGTCCTTGTCATTCAGATGACAGTGTACGTAATAGTCCATGTTCTGGGTGCCAGTTGACTGTGACGAATTTTATTATAAATGGACTTTAGGATTATTTGCCAAGTCTGTTTGTTTCCAATGCTACCTTTGATTTTTAATCCTGGTGGCCCATTAGAACTATCGGGGGGCGGGGGGATTGTTTGTTAATTTCATTGCCTGGTTCCTACTCTCAGAGATTCTGATTCAGTTCATGTAGACAGCGGTGCTTTGGCACTGGGATTTTTATAAATCTTGATGCTAAAGGGGATCCAGGACTGAGAGCCCCGGAGAGAGATAGTGCACAGACTGGTAGGGTTGCCCTGCTGGTATGTCAGTCAACATGCCTGTCCTTGGAGCTGCTGTCTCTTTTTCACGTAGGCATGGCAGTGACCAGCGGGTGTTCCGCCTAGAGTTCGTCTCGAACCAGGAGTTCACTGAGAGCGAATTCATGAAGTGGAAAGAAGCGGTAAGTGGACAGACAACACCTAGCTGTTTCCTTGAAAACAGTAACAGCATCTCTTTCCAAAATCCCTTATTAATATAACCTTTTATCATGCTTTGGTGCAGATGTTCTCTGCTGGCATGCAGTTGCCCACTCTAGATGAAATCAATAAGAAGGAATTATCCATTAAAGAAGCTCTTAATTATAAATTCAATGATCAGGACATTGAAGAGGTAAGAAAACATATCCAGAGGCTACAGGTTCACGAGAGCTGGTGTTAGAGAGGAGCATGACTTTTCTTTCCCTATATCCTGATGTTTCAGCTGTGCCACCATTGCATGAGGATGAGGGGTTGCTGATGCTATCTGACTATTTATAGTTTATCAAGATTTTTTCTGTACATTCTCATTTGAAGTCATAAGGTATAGAAGTGTATTCAGGGTTCAGGGATCTGTATTCTGCTAAGTTTGGTCCTTCAAGGGTTCTTTTTTCTCCAGAACATTTTGGTAAAATTCTTTGATCTCTGTTCTCTTGGACAGTGGCTAGCCTTACAATACCAGGCCTTTGGGCTGCTGCTGTTTATTGGTGCATGTTCCTTCAGACTGTCCCGGAAGAATCTCCGTGACCCCGGAAGCAGCATAGTATCCCTTGGAATGAACTCGCTCTCTCTGTGGGCATGCCACTGCTGTAGGAAGAGCAGCCCCCTTTTAACTAGCTGCTTGCCTCCAAAATGAGCTCACTCAGCCTGTCTACGAAAATAGTTTAGGAAAACCTCACTGCTGGTATCTCCTCTCTGGTGCAGATTGTAAAAGAGAAAGAAAGGTTCAGGAAAGCTCCACCCAACTATGCTATGAAGAAGACTCAGCTGCTAAAGGAAAAGGTAAGGACTTGCACTCCACCCTCTTTCCCTGTCCTGTAGGGAAATGAGGAAATCATACTTGCTCACCCTCTGTCAAGGTAGTGGTGGCAGCGTTTTCCTTTCTATAAATTGACACCGATCTCATTTGTTCCATTTCATATATAATCAGATAGAGCCCAGGGTAGTATCAGCACGGGGTCTGAACAGATGAGTGATATTGCCAAGCCCAATGCATTAGGTGGCTTTCCAGTCTTCACATCTGGAAGGGCAAGCCTTGTTGGAGTGAGTTAGCTATATAGGACCTGGGTTCTAAGGTTAGTATTACACATCACTGATCCCAGGGGCCCAGAGTCAGGTAGCTGTAACACCAGAGCCGGGAAGGTGTTACTACTGTAGTAAAAATCACTACTTTGCATTTGTAAAGTTTGTTTTCAGTATTCTTTCACATTTGTCATTTGTTCCTCATTTGAGATAGCTTGGCTGTGCTGGAAGTCAGGGGAGACTTGATACAAATCATAACCAAAAACACACACTTTTCTCTTTGTGCAGGCCATGGCTGAGGACCTGGGGGATCAGGACAAGGCCAAACAAATCCAAGACCAGCTGAACGAGCTGGAGGAGCGGGCGGAGGCCCTGGACCGCCAGCGGACCAAGAACATATCTGCTATCAGGTATGTTACAGGGCCTGCTTTCGTTGGGCTCCTGTCCTCGGCCCACATACTTTGCCACAATTCTCCGGCCAATCTGCACGTTCCATGCTACACTGGCTCCACATCTCTCGGAGGTCAGCTCAGTGGTTCCCTCCCTCCCTGCAAGCCCACTGACTCCTCTCCTTGTTCACCCGCTAGTTACATCAACCAGCGGAACCGGGAGTGGAACATTGTGGAGTCTGAGAAGGCCCTTGTGGTGAGTAAGACAACTTCATCTGGGTCACCGAAAGTAATCTTAATTAATAAAATGATAGGAAATCCTCTCGGCATCTTGCTTGAGTGTATTTTTTAAATTATTGAAATAACGTATTCACTGAACATATATGTATTCTCTCTATATATACACATACACCAACATGATTTATTTATGCTGAAAAGCAGCAATCTTCTTCCCTGTCTTGTTTGTCTCTACCCTTAGATTCTACTCCACAGTATTTGTTTTTATCCATTTCCAGGTTTGGTCCTTAGGTCGTTGCCCCATTTCTACTCTGCTACTCATGCAGGGGAAAGAAGGGTAGACAGCTTTGACTTTTCCGGGACCTTGAACAGACTGTTGTTTATGTGCGAGCTCATGAAGAGAGGAGGGGGTGGAGAGGCGGTTCTGTAATGCACGCTCTCTGTTTCAGGCTGAAAGTCACAACATGAAAAACCAGCAGATGGATCCCTTTACCAGGCGGCAGTGCAAACCTACCATCGTGTCTAATGTGAGTGCCTAAAGAGGACGTTTTAGTCAGGACCTAGATTCTGGGACATACAGTGAATTCCATTAGGAGATTAATGAAGAAGTTAAAAATAATGTTGTCTTAGTGGGATTTGCTTGCCTCAAACTCTTGAGTCTGGATACTTCCTTTTTTATCTTGCTGTAGGACATCCAGATGGTAAGAACCTGGCATGGATTTACAGAAACCTGTAGACTAAACCCCTTGTGCCACAGACATTAGGAATGTGTAGGCTGAGCTCTGGCTGCTGTGGCTCAGTGGATTGAGCGCCAGCCTGCAAACCAGAAGGTCACTGGTTCGATTCCCAGTCAGAGTGCATGCCTGGGTTGCAGGCCAGGTTCCTGGCTGGGGGCGTGTGAGAGGCAACCGATTTTCTCTCATATATCAGTGTTTCTCTCCCTCTCTTTCTACCTCTCTCCCCCTTTCTCTAAAAATAAATAAAATATCAAAATAAAGCCCTGGCTGGTGTGGCTCAGTGGATTGGGCACTGGCCTGTGAACCAAAGGGTCGCTTGTTTGATTCCCTGTCAGGGCACATGCCTGGGCTGTGGATCAGATCCCTGATGGGGAGCACGCAAGGGGCAGCCACTAACTGGTGTTTTTCTCCCTCCCTTCCCCTCTTTCTAAAATGGATAAATAAAATCTTTTTTAAAAATATTAAAATAAAAATGGTTAAGATGATAAATCTTCCATTTAAAAAAAAAGAAATGTGTAGGCTGGGTCGCCCACCTAGGCCTGACTAGGCTGGGCTGGGCTTCAAAGCTTTTAATTGCCTCTCTTTGCTGCCTTGAAGAAAACCCCACTGAGCTGCTGATGGGGCCACCGTGGTGCGTGTGTGTTAGTGGAGGTAGGTGGGAAAAGCTCGCAGTAGGACTGTGCTCAGTGTTGAACGGTCTCTAAAATAACTTATTTTCCCTTTCAGTCCAGAGACCCAGCTGTTCAAGCTGCCATCTTGGCCCAGCTGAATGCAAAATACGGTTCTGGAGTGTTACCAGATGCTCCAAAGGAAATGAGCAAGGCAAGTGCAGCGCTGCCCTGCCCTGCGGCCTGCGGAGCTGAGCTGTGGGCCTGGGCTCCGGAGCAAGCACCTTCCCTAGTTTGGGCTTGATTTTCCCACCTGGAGGAACATGGAGTCCCGCTGGCCACCCTTTCTCCATCCGAGTCATGTACAAACGTGGTAACCGCTCTTGAAGTTCGGTCACCTGATCTAAGTTCTAAACCCAGCCCCACTGCTTAACTAAGGCCTTTCCTGCAGCATTAGGCAACTGCCATCTAGTCCTCTGGTCCACATTTTCTCTTATGTAAAATGGGCATGATACTCCGTACTCTGCCCACCTCACAGGAGAATTAGGAGGAGCAGATGACATGTAAGGATCAGACAGTTACAAAAGTGAAAGCTCTTTGAAAAGAAAACGTTGAACCGAGGGAACTGCCCGTTCAGGAGTACCTTTCTGCCTTGGTTAGGCCTTTTCCTGTGGAGCCCAAAGTGTCCCGGGGGTCCCTGAAACCTTAGGTCGGAGGGTGGCGTGTCCTAAGCCTTTCTACCCGCACAGCACAGACACGAGCCTGCCTCTCCTCTTTGCTTTTAGGCTTCAGGAGAGAAGCTTCTTTGTCTGTGGCCTCCTGTCCTCTGAGAAAAGGAGTCAGAAAAGGGCCTTAGTAGGAAGACCTAATGAACTTAAGCAAGAGCTTTTACCATTAGTGGCTGCTGCTGCTTTAAGTCCACTTACATTTATATTTTCATAATTAGTTTTTCTCTTCACATTGCAGGGTCAGGGAAAGGATAAAGATTTGAATTCTAAGTCAGCCAGCGACCTCTCAGAAGACTTGTTCAAAGTACACGATTTCGATGTGAAGATTGATTTACAGGTTCCCAGCTCAGGTAAGTGAGGGGCGGGTGGTGATGGCCAAGGATCAGGTAGCTCTGTGGCCCTCTCAGCCTGCAAGGCAGCCTGTTGCAGGGAAGAAATGAGCGTTTCTGCTCATCAGTATTTCTAGAGACTGCAAGAGTGTTTTGAGAGGGAATAGGGACAGTCAGGAAGGAGAGAAGGACAAGATGAAAAGGACTGTGTAGGTTTCCTCAGCTGCCAATTTGCTCTTCTTTTCCGTAGAGTCAAAGGCTTTGGCCATCACCTCCAAGGCTCCACCAGCCAAGGATGGGGCTCCACGGAGATCTCTGAACTTGGAAGACTACAAAAAACGACGGGGGCTCATCTGAGCGCACCCAGCCTGCTGCTTCTGACCCCGCATGCCCCATCAGTGTCCCACCGTTCCTCTTTTCCTTTGATTTGCCCTGTTTGGGCTGGAGCAGCAGTAGAAACTGGGAAGAGACTCTAAACTGCCAGTCGCCTGTAATATAAACCATTTACTGTATAGACCCCCCTTGTCCACACCATCTCCCATCAACACCCCTCCTGCCCGGCCTCATGCATTGTGGATCTGGGCTCTCTTGGGCTTTATCCATGTCTTTAGATTTGTGTTTGCCTTTTTTTTTTAAACTGGCACAGTTCATTGGCCACTCCGCACGCATTCAGTATTACCATGGAGCTGGGATTCGTGCTGGAGCCCCTGGTGGTAGCAGCAGCACTGGGCAAGTCTCCTCTCGATTGCCTTGGACCCAAACCTTGAACATTTGGCACCTGGCCCTTGTGGAGGGAGTGGGTTCTGAGCACCTACCATTCTCCTTCCTCTCTCTTCATCTTTCTCTTCCTCCCATCTCTGCAGAAGAGGGGTTTTCAAAACCAATTTAGTTTCCAAAAAGTGTACATTTGTGGGGAGGGAGGGGGGTCTGTTTGTGAGAGAGAGTGTGTGTGTGAGTATGTCTGTAAGTGAGTGTGGTTTTTTATCTTTTTTTTAAATGCAGTACTCTTTGTATCGGTCTGTCATGGGTCTATTAGCTGTTTCAGATTTTTTTCAGCTGTACTTGAGCATCTGAAACTGCAAGAAAGAAACTCATTAAATGTGATTCTTCTTACTAAACAGGCCTGGCTGCTGTAGCTGTGTAACTTCCTCTTCCCTACCTCCTCTTCCTCATCACCTCCCCACCTCAGAGAAAACTCCCCAATTCGGCCCCACCCCTGCGGGCTGTGTCCCAGCGGGCAGGGGGAGGGAAGCCCACGGCCAAGTCCAGGGAGGGCAGTGCAGGTGTCTTGCTTATCCCGTGGATACAGCCCAGCTTCTTGGCTGAACGTAGTGAATCCTTTTCCCACCCCTTGTACTTGTCTCTTTCTAGTGATTCTGTTTTGCTGTTTCAGTAAGCATAATATTTCGTTCTCAAGAGAAAGTATTCAACATGATGTGGAGAGAACGAACACAAGAAGATTTAGGTTGCAGATGTTACAAGCATGTGCAGTTGTGTGTGTGTGTATACATATATATATGGTAAGCTAGGGTGGAGCCAGCAAAGAAGTGTGTGTGTCTTTATGAAATGTTTGAAAAGAGATAAGCTGACTGCTTGATAATCATTCTCAGGTGTAAAGCTCCAAGTGTAAATAAAAGTGGCATTTAACAAATCTTTTCAGAACAAAGTACAGCTGACTATATATACCAAGAACTAAGCTAAAGAAACAGCTGAGAGCTGCTGATTTCCACAAAAGGGAGAGGAATCTAGAAGCTCTGCTTTGCACTTCTTCCTTACTTCTCTGTAAGGAAGTAGGGTGATGGGAAATCATGGAGTTAAGTTGTATTTAAACATAAAAATGAACTTGCTAACTCTAATGGGTTTAGTAGAGCCTCAGCGTTGCTTTAACTTAGTTTACACTTTATTTTAAAAAAGCAGTAATGGATGGTTTTTTTTAAAAAGTATTGTGATTGTAAAATTGATCAATATGACTGTAACACAGCTGTGTGGCGGCTGCGACAGTTCATTGGGACGGAGGAGTGGTGACGGGCTCGTTAAAATCAGCCGCACTCGAGCAGTCTTGACCGGAACGTCACACACTGTTGTGCAAATGCGGAATCACAGACTGTTAAACATTGGACTCTGGCGGAGTCCCGGAGGCTGCTGGGACCTCTCCTATCATGACAAACGTGGGTTTTTTTTTCTCTTTCTGGTTTTAAAAGACATGAAATTATAGAATCCATATAATTTGCTGGAGTCATTCTGATTCACCATGTAGATCTGTATTTAATATCATTTGGATTTGGAGAAGTGTCGATTACATTATGGCTGTGTAATAAAATTTTTATTAAAACTGCATCACACTGTAGCCACTTCACCATTACCTCCCTACATGCAGCTGCTGAAACTTTAGTTCTGAGACGCCAAAATAGCAGGGAGAAAAGCCAACCAAAGAAGACCGAAAGTTAACTCATCACCTGAGTAGCCTGCCTGGTGATTGGAATCAACACTGAGGACTTGGCTCCAGTCTCAACTGAGGCGGGGCCTCTGAACTGAGAGCTTGACCAGGCCTAAGACGTGAAATGACAGCATCAGCGGGGCTTCATGGTATTTCTTGTGCTGGGGGTGGCTGCGGAGGCCCCCACTCCATATGCCACCTCCTCCCACAACATGATCTCAGTGTCGAAGGGCACAGTGCCTGAGGCTGTTTTATACACTTTCACTCCTTCCAAGAAATGAAAAGGCCAGTGTCCTTATGCCTAGCTCATGATGTATGGGTCTGTTTGTCTGTCTTGCTTCTGACAGGTGCAGGAAAAGTCTACGCCTGCAACTTCCCTTGAGAAAGAATGCTTTGTTTTCGTTTCTGTTGTACAATCTTGACCTGTCACTCAAACTGTACAGATATTTGTAAATAAATTTTATGCCCTGTTTTTAACAAGAGGATCAGATTTAGTCCAAGGATTGCATCCTGAGTGGCAACCCTCAAAGTCATGTTTTGAAAGTCCAAGAGAGCCTCTCTTTTGCTTTGTTTCTCTCCATTCTCGTAGCACTATGTGCCCCCAAAATATTTTCAGCTCTTCAGCAGCCTGGTTCCCCAGAAGCCCCTCTGGTATGGCAGTTGTGTGGAGCCAGGGCAACCTCCACTTGGCCTCACTTACTTCCTGCCTTGGAAGACACCACCAAGCTGTAGCAGAACTAGGTAGGCCCCAGCCCACAGCCTAACCCTAGTGATCATCTGGCCCTATTAGCTTTCATTTGGTTTAGGAGCAGTTCCTTTGTTGCCATGTTTTCCTGGGAAGGGGGGTCT
This sequence comes from Macrotus californicus, assembly GCA_007922815.1. Classification (NCBI taxonomy): domain Eukaryota; kingdom Metazoa; phylum Chordata; class Mammalia; order Chiroptera; family Phyllostomidae; genus Macrotus; species Macrotus californicus. The sequence continues at coordinate 19,129 of VMDR010001805.1, forward strand.
GGGGGTGTCCGTGTGGCCCTGGAGGAACTACTGATACCCTTCCCTCATGCCCAGACCTGCAAGGGCTCCACATGTCCACTGCCTGCAGCTGTGTCTCAGACCTTACTGACCTGTTCTAGCTAGGGAGCAAGGTCCTGTGTTTTACAGATGAAAGGGTGGGAGTCCAGCCCAAAGCCTGCCTCTAGCGTGGGGAGGGCTAGGTCACGGGTTCACCCAGCAACTGCATTCAATGAGGTTTTCACCAACTCCCTATCACTCCTGTACCTGGCTGTTGGGAGGTGTGCACTCCCTGAGCTCTAAAGAGCAGGGATTTGAGCAGAGTCCATTTGTCTCCCTTCTGATGCTGTGGACCAGCAGCATGCTGCCTAGCTCAGCCTGGGGAAGGGGGAAGAGGGAGGGACTGCAAGGTTGCTGACCAGTGCAGACCAGATGGAGGGATGCAGAGGGAGGTGGGGTGCAGGGCTGGCCAACTTCATCTTCTGGAGTTGGGGACAGGAGTTTGGCTTTCCTTGGGTAATCCTGAGTGGCAGTGTCTGGCAACTCTCCGGAGCAGGGAAGCCCCTGACCCCCAGCTCTGCTTCTTTCCTGAGCAGCATCCTGCCTTCTCTGCAAAGTTACCCCGGCAAGCCCCAGTGCAGGCTGAACAGAACCTGGAGGTGGAGTTTCTTGGTCCTGCTGAGGGGCTTAGCCACTGCAAAGGCACATCTGGGGCTTCCGACTGGAGCTGTGGGCCCGAGGGAGAGTGATAAGGCATGTGAGTGCAGGGTTCATGTAACAGGTCTGCCACTTACTACCTTTAACTCCTCTAGGCCACAAGTGTTCCTATCTTTATATACAATCTGTCAGAATCGTGTTAAAGATTAAAGGGTCCTTTCCCCAGTAGCGGTTCAATAAATACTGTTGGTAGTGAGAGCCGGGGCTGCTGGGCCTCAGCGGCGGAGGCCTCGGCATGGAACGAGGGAACTGCGGGGCGAAGGAGGGGACTGAAGCCACAGAACCACCCCAGCGCGGGGGCTGGGCGGAGGACAAGACCAGAAACTGGAGCACCAGGCCCTGAGACTCCGGGCAGCCCTCACCCCCGTGCGGGGAAGGGAGGTAAGAAACTCCTCCTTCGGGTTGAAGTTCCGACCGGTGGGTGGCGGTCGCTTCGGCTGGTCTGGGGAACAGTCCAGAGAAGGAGAGCTGCCCTCCTGCCCTCAGCACACACCCTCTCTGCGGGCGGCCAGGTGGCGGCTCTTAGAGCGTTGTCCCGTTCGCTCCTTCAGTGGCTGCGAAGACTGCCACTTCGCCGCCGCCCCAGCAGGCCCACAAAGATTGAGGCCCAGCCTCTCCCCACCACGAAGAGTAATTAAGCGGCACAAAACCGGGACATAATTGTTACGACGTCCAACAAAGTTCTGATCCTTCCCATGATGACTACTTAAATACCTCCAATATACCAAATTCTCACATTTTTAAAAAAGTTTATGAGTTTATTTGAGCCAAAACTGATTACAATTGCTGGAAGCAAGATCTTAAATGCTCCAATACCAAATTCTTAAAAATGTGTTCTCTTGTAGCTGTCTGGCCCTGCTTTGCTAATCGTGGGCGGATACCGCATCTTGTGGGAACACACACATTCACCCCGCCTGGAATGCACCGGTCTATCTCCATTGACTTTCCCTGGAGAACGCCTCCTCACTCTTCAGCGCTCAGCCAAAAGGTCACCTCCTCCGGGAAGCCTCACCTGATTGCCCCCTCCTCCTCCGGTTTGAAAGCACCTCCGGCTGGTTTTCCCCAGCGTGGCGCTCACCACGCTGTGCTCTTACTTGGGTCTCCACCCCCAGCCTGGAAGCTGCTTGTCTCCATAAGCCCCAGCACCCAGAGCCGCCTGGCACTTTGTAACGCCCGGTAAACGTGGTGGAGGGCAGGGGCGTGGGGAGCGCAAGGGGACGTCCAGCAGCAGGCGCCGGGTTCTGAGGCATTTGACCGACCTCTTCCCTCCCATCTTGCCCCCGGGCCGCAGCGCACACGAGAGTGAGACCGGGTGACGCCTGCACTACCCGCAGCTGAAGGCCGGGCTTCGCGTCTTCAGTGTTTTCCCCAGGCCGCGAGAAACGCGGCTGCTGTGGGTGGAAGCGGCTGGCCACCCGGGCTGGTGTGCCGCGGCCCCGACGGACCGACGAGCCCAGGGCCTCCGCTTCTGTTCGTCCCCTCGGGGTCCAACAGCCGCTGCCTACGCGGGCGCGCGGGCGCGTGTCTGGGCATAGACCCGGGCTGGGCGCGGGTGCCGGCGACCTCCCAGCGTTGGTAGCAGAGGCCTCGGCTTTTCAGTCGCGCAGGTGGCTCAGGGCACCCCCGCAGCCGACCGTATGCTCTGCGGGCTCAATCACTGGGCTTCCGGGATGGAGGTCACGCTGGCAGGCAGAAACATCACAAATGGAACTAGGGGCTGTGCCCGCGCCCCGCGATTACAAGATCGGGGAGCCTGAGAGGCAAAGGCGACTGCACTCGGGGCCGTAGAGCAGTTGCCTTGACCGACACCAGTGACCACATCCCTGACCCCAGATGCTCTCTCCATTTTGACCACTAGGAGAGATCCTGCAAGTCCTGAGTTCTGAAAAGAGACAGGAAGGAGGGGACCACAGGAACACAGGGTCCTGGGAAGGATGGGAACCCTGTTTGTGAACTGTGTCGGCAGAGAAGTGATCTTACTGAGCACACGCAGGCGCGGTGGCACATGTTCGTTTCAGACGAGAGTAATTCAGATGGTGGAGGGTCAGTGAGGGCGGCTAGACCTCTAGCCCTGCTAAACTATTCTCGCACCCAATTCTAGAATATTCCCACGAAGCCTGTCAATTATGGTAGGGGGCCAGAAACGGATGGCAGGCAGGGCAGGGAGGAGAAGCCCAGAGGCAAAGAGTCTGGGGTTGTCAGGTCGACAGCCACTGACTCCCTTCCCTCAAGAGAAAGGCCTTCAGCTCTTCCTTATCCTCAAGTTCCCATTGGGCCCTGGCTCGGGCCAACCATCCAGCGCCCTCTCTGGTTCGCTCTCGGCAGAGAAAGGCATCTGATTGACCAGGGGCGGAGAACTGTTTGCACGATGCAGCTGAAAGACCGAGGTCTCAACGACAGTCCCTTGAAAACAATGAATGCGACCATTTGGCATCTTGCAGCTTGTTTCCTGGTTGGATCCTTTTCTGGTTTCTTTCCTTCAGAAGGCAATGTAAAATGATATACCGCCACTCCCAGGAAGGAGGGGGTCCTCACAGGAGCTACCCATTCCTATATTCCTTTTACCTAGTACAGTGCCTGGTCCATAACAGCTGCTCAATGGAAGTTTGTTTGCTCTGTGAGTGACTGAATGAATCACAGGTATTGTCACAGAACATTGGAGTCTTGGAGTTAGAAGTCACTTGCAGGATACCAAGCCCCACGGAGCATGTCTGGGAGTTGCGGATTAGAATGAGACCCTTTATCATCTGGTCTAAGGAAATGTTTCCTGCCCCCTCCCAACCCCCCCCCCTCCCCACACACACACAGAGGCTCTGCTCTCTCTGGAGAGGACTTCAAGTCTCCCCAAAGCAACAACAGATGGCCCATTCAGGCACACAGGTCCTTTCTCACTCTCCCCATGTGGGTTTGTTCCCAGTCCCCCTCTGAGAGCAGTCCCTTTCCAGCTCCCTCACAGACCAGGGTATCTCTGAAGGGGGGAGAGAAGTGAGTGCAGGAGACATGAGTGTTTCTAGGCCTTCAAGCTCCAGAGCACCCGGCTCACACAGGCTCCTCCAGACCTCTGTGCCTCCGAGGAGGCAGCCATGTGATTTCCCAGGTTCTCCACGGAGGACTTGGTGTTCCAACCCATGCACTTCCCTCTTTGTCTCACTCCATTTCTTCAGTTCCCCCCCCCAACCCCCATTCTTTCTTCAATTTCCAGCAGGATCTTCTCCTTCTTTGCTTAAGGTTTCAGTTTTGTTTCTGAACCCTCCTTTCCCCCTCTCCAGGGCCCTCCTTAGGTCCTGGCTAAGGGCAACAAGGAAGGAAGAGGCCTCCTTTGGGCCCTCAGCATGGGAGGCCGTTTTCCTGGGACACTCCCCCCACAATCCCTAGGCCCCAGGCACCCCATAAGGGATCCTCACTTGTGGCATTTGAGGGAAGATGGGAAATGCTGTGAAATACTGAATTCTACTCGAAGCAGCCTTGCAGTTCAGCTGACCACTAACATGTGAAGTGGCCAAAGACCCACCGCAGTGAGGCTACTGACGAGCGCGTTGCAGTGCCCGAAACATTTCACCCATGGCCGCAATCTCTTCCCAGTCCCACAGCGCGACACCGTGGGTCGGGTGAGATTTTCCTCATCACACTGAGAGTGAGGTGAGCCTGAGGTCGGCCGTTTCTACCACCCACGCTAAAACTACTCTAAGCTTTAGAGATTTCATGTCTTTCATGTTGTTTTATTCTCACAGCAATCCCGAGAGGTGGACAGCAACCTTGCGGAGGAGAATCAGCAGTTAGGGGAGATGAAATGACTTGCTCACAGCCACACAGCAGACTCCAAGCCGCAAACTACAAAAGGAAAAGGGGAGGAAGGGCTCAGCCCCCACCAGCCAGCAGCTAGGTACGCTGCCCAGGACTACCCCAGGACACGTGGAGGTATCAAGGCCCCGCCCTGGCCTTGTTCTGCACTTGGGGAAGTGGGGGGTTTGAGGGGAGAAATCTCAGCTGTTCCCGCGACAGTGTCCCCACGTGGGCGCACGCCCTGGGGTAAGGCTCCTTTGGAAAGCCAATGGCCTTGAACTTCGTGCTGGAGGGGCACAGGGCAGAGAGAAGCCCGGGAGACCAGGATGGACGGAACGCGGAAAGCAACCCCAGGGACTGGGTGGGAGAGCAACAGAAGGACTAGCTCCTCCCCTGCAGGGTCAGGGACCTTGGAGCCGCCGGGAGGAATCCTTGTCAGCCCGAAGCCCGACACCTGGAACGGCAGTAGGACCCGGAGCTGCAGCGGCCCCTCCCATCTCCTCGAGGGTGGGCACAAAGAGGCTGCGAGGGCCAGGCCCTGATTTTTTGTCCAAGACGTCTGGGCTTCCCCAACACCAGCAGCAGCCAGCAGCTGGGAGCCTTCCCCGCCGGGCGAGGGCCCTGGGAGGCCCGCGCTTTCTCTGAAAGTGAAAGAAGTGGGCGGGGGGCGCGGCCGAGGCGGGGCCCAGGCGGGCGGTGGCGCAGGCTCCGCCTCGGGGCAGTCTCGAGCCGGGGGCGCTGAGCGCCTCCAGTCCCCACCGCGTCGCGGGCTGGTGGGCTCCGCTGCGGCTCTTGGGCCGGGAAATGACCCTGCCCGGGGGCCCGACGGGCATGGCGCGGCCGGGAGGCGCGGGGCCCTGCAGCCCCGGGCTGGAGCGGGCCCCGCGCCGGAGTGTCGGGGAGCTGCGCCTGCTCTTCGAGGCGCGCTGCGCCGCGGTCGCTGCAGCCGCCGCCGCAGGGCAGCCCCGGGCTCGTGGGGCCAAGCGGCGTGGGGGACAGGTCCCCAACGGGCTTCCGCGGGCTTCCCCTGCCCCGGTGATCCCGCAGCTGACGGTGACCGCCGAGGAGCCGGACGTACCTCCGGCCAGTCCCGGGCCGCCGGAGCCGGAGGGTGGCTGGCTCCCGGCCGCGGACTCGTCGCACCTGCAGCAGCCGCGCCGCCTCTCCACCTCGTCCCTCTCTTCTACTGGCTCCTCGTCGCTGCTTGAGGACTCGGAGGACGATCTGCTGAGCGACAGCGAGAGCCGGAGCCGCGGCAACGTGCAGCTGGAAGCCGGCGAAGTCGTGGGTCAGGTACGGGCCGCGAGGGCGGAGCCAGCCCCGGGCGCGGGGGCTGCTCCCGGGGGACCCAGCTCCCAGCGCTCCGAGGTCCGACTCCTTCCCTAAGTTCCCTCCGCGGAGGGTGCGACCCTCACTGCCCAGGGGGCTCGGGGTCGGAGTGGGGCGCCAGGCGGATCTGGTCTCTCGCCTTCGCAATTTCACCCTGGTTCCACAGGAGGGTCGCGACCCGGGCCCCGGGGCGTCCAAGAAGGCGAGTGAGGAGGAGTCTGCGACGAGTCACGGGGACCGGGCGGGGTGGGGAGCGGGGAGTCGTGACCTGCCGGCTGCGAGGTGGGGCTTAAGGGTTGGCAGGGGTTGGCCTTGCCCCGAGAACCCTCGGGGAGAGAGGGGCAAACGAGTCCCCCCATCTTGCCGCCCCCTCTCCCGCGCCGCGGCCCCACCCCCGCCGTTGCCACGGTTTCCCTCTCCTGAGTGGGAGTGGAGCGGCGCTCTAGTCTCTGCTCGGGAACCGCCGCCGCCGTCTGCTCCCCGCGCCCGCGCGAGGCGTGGATGGGGAAGGGAGGGGCGCAGGGCCGGGAGCTCTGGCGGGCAGGGGACCGCCGCCCTCCCCGCTTTACTGCTCCTAATTATGGCCGGGGGAGGGTAAACTGAGGCTGAAAGGCCGTGATCAACCTATTAGTCTACACCCCTGGTGTCCGAGGCCCGATTCGACCCTCGAATAATCCAGGCCAGGGCTCCCTGACGGCGTTACCTGTGCCCGCCCCTTAGGGCTGTGCCGCGCCCGGGGCGGCCGTCCCGGGCCCCTTGTTAAACGAAGGCCAGAAACTTTCAATAACTCCCCAGGACCAGTAGGAAGGAGCTGCTCTAGATCCACGTTATGCAAGTGTCCCTAGAGCTGCGGGAGAGACGAGGGCGCCCCGCGGGCTCGGGTGGCTCCTGGCCTTCCCCGAAGCGCGGTGGGAACCGCGGGGGCGCGCCGGAGCCGTAGGCAGAGCCCTGGCCCAGCTGCGCCGCGTGCTGCGACTGGACGCGGCGGGGAGACACTGACACGACTTGCAGTGGACCCGTCTTGGTCGCCCCCTGAGACTTCACTTACATTACCTAGAGGGCGGCACGGTTTGTGAGACAAGAGGAAAGAGGAAAAAGTCTCGTGGAATAGGAACACGCCCCACCGCCAGGTGTAGGGTTCGGGCGCCCGTCGCTCTTCTCCGCGGAGTCCGGGTGCCCCTGACCCGTGACCGTTCCCGGCGCAGCCCTGGCCCACGCGGCGAGGCGGGTGCCGCCGAGGGGTTTCCGGGGAAGTGGAATGTGGGGCAGTGAGAGGACTCCTCCCTCCCTGCCTCCTCGGAAAATCCGGAGCAGTCCACGGCTCCCCCGCTCAAATCTCTGACAGTTGAGAGGCGGGCGCGGGAGGAAGGGCGCCACGAGGGCAGCTCTCCACCCTCCCCCCATTCCCTCTAAAGCCCGTGGGCGAAGGAGGTCCCGCGGCCCAAGGCTGTGTGCTACGTAGGCAGCCCGACTGGGGTCAACACTCCAGGGACCGGTCGCAGCTGTGTCCTAGGCGTCTTTGGCCGGCCGCTCCCACCCTGGGCCTCGCCGGCCCCGGCACGGCCAGGAGCTGGAGCAGATGGCTGCTTGAAGGCCCTTCCAGCTCCAAGGCTGCGCCTCTCAGGCCTTCCCAACCCCCAGCCCGCCTGGGCCTCCCCGAAGGCAAACAGCCACGGCGGCGGCCGATAAGCCAGAAGCTGTTGACAGAGGCCACCTGCGTCCTCGTGGAAGGGCCTGGCGCGGACTTTGCCTCTCGGCCGGTCCGGGAGCGGCACAGGGCGCCCGCCCAGGCTGCCTTTAAGGCTCCCCCAGGCAGGAAGCAGAGCCCATGGGCTGGCCGACCGTTAAGGATGCACCTGGGAGAAGGGTACTGCGGCAGCGCTGGGAACTCCCAGGTCGCCAGGCCCTTACCCTCGGACCTGGGCGGATAACGGGAATAGCCAGAGCAGAAGGAAGCCTGGGAAGGCTCTACCTTGCCTTTGCTGGGCACATACGCCCTTTTCTTCTCCTAGGAGCTGCGAACAGCCTGCCCAGAGCTTGAAGCTGGGCTTCCCACAGGGTAGTTGGAGCTGGACAGCCTGCCTCCCTCCTTGGACCCTTCCTTTATAATACAGGGAAAAGTCAGGGGCAGGGAAACCCAACAGGCAGAAGTTGGGGTGGGGAGAGGGGCTTTCTCCAAGGGCAGCTGGCACAACTTCTTAGGCCTTGCCTGCCTCTTAAAACAATGTTGGTGTGTTGCTGTGGCAGAAGAGGGGGTGTTGGCTCCTGTTCATTTGGTTCTCTTCTCTCAGTGCTCCAGGATGGGTAAGGAGACCTGGATGCCACCCTGTCCTGGACCCAGAACTCCCATACTTCACTTTTCACTAATTATAGAGCAGAATTTAGGTTAACTGACTTCCTTTTTAAAAAGTAAATGCCCCTGGGAGGGTGAAGTCGTGGGTCACTTATACCTTAGTGCAAATGATTTTATAAATTTAAACTGATTGCTTTCACCACCACCACCACAGGGAGTGCTAGTTTGATAGGCAATGGGAACATGGGGAGGGGGTGGGGCTGATAGAGAGCTTCAGCCAGTGACTGGATTGCTGGAGGGAGGGAGTAGGAGTCCCACAGTATGGGGATGAGTAGGCAGAGTAAAGGGTCCGTTCTGCAGAGGGTACATTGAGTGTACAGTGTGATAGAGGAAGCAGGAGTCCTCAGGGCTTCAAATGGAGCTTAGGTAAAGGAGAGTCAGAGGCTAATGTCTAGCCAAGCCCTGTCCAGGGAGAGATGTTCCTTGTCCAGCCCGAGGGGTGAGGAATTATCAGAGGGTCCTCCTGTGACTTCATTAAAGACACACAGGTCAGCTCTCCTGGCCTTTTTGCCCCAAGAAGCTCTGCTGGCCTATGGCTGTGAGCTGGTTTCCCAGACTTCTGTGGGGAGTAGCCTAGGCTCAGAGAATGGGGCTTTAGCCCTCTTTTCAGGTAGATCTCCCTTTGTAACACAGTAAATCTTGCTGATATCCATGTAATAAAAGCCTTACCTGCTCAAAAATTATCTTCCCTGCTGTTGTTCATGTGCCCAAATCTTCACCCACCCAACAAAGAATGTTTCTCCAGGAGTCTTTTTGGAGATATGCCTCTTTGTATGCATTATGTCCTCTGGGGGAGGTGGCTCCCCCAGAGGGAAGGTAGCAGTGAGTTGCATGATATTTGCACCGACCCCTTCCATGTCTGACCACATCCGTTACAGGCCAGGCTGCTAAACCCTGTCAGACCAAACCTCAGGAGGCGGCTGGGATGGCTCAGCTGACATGATGGGTGTGAAAGCCCTCTGTAGCCTGCATGGCTGGACCCGGCCTTAGTCTTTGCTGCTCTCAGCTGACATGATCCTCTCAAAACCAGGGTGGGGAGGGTAGGTGATGACCCCATTTTACATGGTTCTTGGAAGCAAGCTGATGCTGTGTCATTGCACATCAGTCACGTGGCAGTAGTCCAGGACTGCCGGCACTAAACCCTCTCCTACCAGATCCACCCTCTGCCTTCCAGCCCCACTCACTACTCCCACATGATACCAGAAGAAAGGATGATGCTGTTCCCTCATCTCACTTGACCCAAAGCTGATTCCCTCTTCTACTGGGGTGGCTACAGAAATAGATATACCCTCTGTTACCTCCATTCTGGCCCCACTCTCCCCCACCTTCTGCCAGTAGGCTCCTCAAGCTGCCTGAGGCCTCACCATTAAACCCATTCCTTGGGATGAAGGCAAAGGTGTCAAGCCAACAGAGGGGTGGGTCCCCAGGCAGATCTCAGTGTTTCTGAGAGATCAAAACACACCACTTTGTGGCTGCATATTGCTTCATCTAGTACAGAGCTCTTTCTTGTGGGGGGGGGGTCCCTTTGACCTCCCAAAGGGAGTCAGGGTGGTAGCATGGACTCTGGAACCTGCTGGGGCAATTGGAACATAGGAAGGGGTTTGGGCTGGTAGATAGCTCAAACCAGGGACTGGGAGGCTGGAGGCAGGAAGTGAGGGCATGCTAACTCCCCTGAGCCTTAATTTCTTTGTGTAAAATAGCAACAATGCCACCCCCTCCTGCACTTACTGTCTATGTGCTTCATTATCATCACTCTCAAACTGAGAGTGGGAGAAGAGGGTATAGGGGGTGCTGCTGAATACACATGGCACATACATCTTCCTGGAATTTTATTTGAAGTTTTGGAGGTGGGAGAGTTTCATAATAAAACTTGGGTTTATGCAGCATAATGCAAGCCTTGTATGTATTTAAAGAGTGAAAAAAGGAGTTTTGAAAGAGTGGGCTGCTTCTGGCTACACCCTAGGAGATTGGACACGTGATCACACCCCAGCACACCATATAGGGACTGCGGCAGGAAAGCAGGAGCACTGCTGTCTCGTGGAGGTTGAGAAGTGCCTGGCATGCAGTAGGCGGCCAGTAAATGGTGGCTTGTGTTATGGCAGCAGCTATGCCTTCGCAGAGGAAACAGGCTTACACAGATGGAATTCTTGCTTGGACTCACTTGCCTAGAAAGTGACAGAGCCAGGCCTGGAACCAACTCTTGACTCCCTGTCCAGCACTCTGTCACTAACTTCCATTTCATTATCTCCCATTTCATCCACCCAGGAAAGGGCTTAAGGTCAGCAGCCTTACCCTGCTTAGGCCACTACCCCAGTTCTCTTTCTTCGAAGAACTCCCTCTGGTCAGAGAGGCTGGATTTCTGGGTTCCAGCCCTGTGGGGGCACACATGTGTAACTCCTCTAAAAGCAGGCACCCCTGAGAGGAGGCAGCAAACACACGGTTTGGATGAGCAAACCTGTGCACTACAAACCTGTAGACAAAGGAATGACGGGTTTTGGGTGGGAAGAGGAAAGGTTCGGAATATGAGAGATGCTTTTAGGACTGGGTGGGAGGCCAGAGGAAATGGTCATGAGGCAGGAGGCACACCAAACTCTACATTTCCCTCCCAGTTTGATCTAAGATGACAGGCCCTCGGCTCTGCATCCTGTTTGCAAAGCTCAGGTTTCTAGGTCCAGATTAGGGCCAAGAGTGCCCTGGGTCTTGTCAACTGGTGAGGAGTGATATGGCATCCAGGGAGAGCAGACAACTTTGGGAAACCCAAGTCTGTCTTACTTTAGACACTGCCAGGCACCTGGCCCCCCTTCCCTGCGCCTTTGTAAAGGTTTGTTTCTGTGATTGTCTGTCTCCCATATGAGAGGAAGCTATGGTCCCAAAGTGAGTGAATCAACAATCCAGATTTGTCCAGCTTCTGCTTCGTGCCAAGAAGTGAGGATGGGGAACAGAGAGCCTGCCACACATTCAAGCCGCATTCAGTACTCACAACAACCCTGTGAAAGGGGTTATTTCCCCATTTTACAGATGAAGAAACATGCACAGAGGCATGTTTCTAAGGCCCCAAAATATCCCAAGGCATCTGTAGAAATGCAAATTTTTGGTCCTACCCCAGACCTACTCAGAATTTCCCTGTGGTAAACCTAAGAATCTGCATTTTTAACAAGGGTGACCATCAGGTGATTCTCAAGCTCACAAAAGCTCTAAAACCTGACAGAGCAGTTTAGTAATCTGCCCACGCAGCTTTTGAGCCTTCTGATACTAGGTCCAGGGCACATTTGAGAAGCTAGATATCTGTCACCACCTTGTGCATCGTAGTGTCCACCATACAGGTGCACAATAAACTTTCCTGAGTGAGCAAATGAATGAATCATCAGGCCCTGGCTGCTTGCGGTGGGGCGGGGCGGGCCGAGTCCCTGTTCCAGAGGAGGGAGGGCTTATGCTCTGCCCAGACGCCGGACAAGGAGCCCCGGACCGTGTTGCTTTCAGAAAAGCCACTGGCAGAAGATCCGGACCATGGTGAATCTGCCGGTCATGAGCCCTTTCAAGAAGCGTTATGCCTGGGTGCAGCTGGCTGGGCACACGGGTGAGCACGGCAGGCGCGGGTGGGGTGGGTGTGTTCCCCGGGGACCGAGGGACTAGGCAGCGCTAACTAGTACCCCCGTCTCCAGGGAGCTTCAAGGCGGCGGGTACCAGCGGGCTGATCCTGAAGCGCAGCTCGGACCAGGAGCGGTACTGCTTAGCGCGGCTGATGGCCGACTCGCTGCGCGGCTGCGTGCCCGCCTTCCACGGCGTGGTGGAGCGCGACGGGGAGAGCTACCTGCAGTTGCAGGACCTGCTCCACGGCTTCGATGGCCCCTGTGTACTTGACTGCAAGATGGGCATCAGGTACGCGTGCCCTGCCAGGCCGTGCAGGGACCTCCGGGCTGGGGTCCAGGGCCGTGCTCCGCCGGGTCCGGTGTGAGTGCGCTCATGCCCCGCCGCTGCCTGCGCCTCCTTAGGACTTACCTGGAAGAGGAGCTGACCAAAGCCCGAGAACGGCCCAAGTTGAGGAAGGACATGTACAAGAAGATGCTGGCTGTGGACCCCGCGGCGCCCACGGAGGAGGAACACGCGCAGCGCGCGGTCACCAAGCCGCGCTACATGCAGTGGCGAGAAGGCATCAGCTCCAGCACCACGCTCGGCTTCCGCATCGAGGGCATAAAGGTGGGCCAGGCTCGCGTCGCCCCGCACAGCCCCGCCCTTCCTCCACCCCAGCCCCACGCCGCGGTGTCTAACTTCCAAGTTGGCCCCAGCTTCCCGGAATAAGCACCCTTTGGCGGCTGCCTCGGGGTCCCAGGCTTCCAATGTCTAGGGAGGTGGCTCCAACCGACCCTCTCCCCCTGTCGGGTAAGGGCCCCTGACACTCCCTGTCCCACCTCCCTAAGAAAGCAGACGGGTCCTGCAGCACGGACTTCAAGACCACGCGAAGTCGGGAGCAGGTGATTCGAGTCTTTGAGGAGTTTGTGCAAGGGGATGCGGAAGTGCTGGTGAGCGCCAGACCCTAGCACCCTGAGCGGTTGGGGAGTCCGAACCCCGGGGGGTGCCCAAGCCACCCTGTCTATTGCCCTGGCCTACATGCCCCCCATGGTAGCGTTTTATCACATTGTGTTGTAATTGTTTTACTTCCTTCCTTCTGTTCTGCACTTGAGGGTCTGTGTTTTCCCCCACTGGTATTTACCAAGCCACGTATGCATCTTGGCCCCTAATGTTAGCAGAAGCTGGGTTGGCGTTTAGGTAATTAGCCCTCCTCTCCTACTCTCCCCTCTCCAGAGGAGGTATCTGAACCGCCTGCAGCAGATCCGGGACACGCTGGAGGTCTCTGAGTTCTTTAGGAGACACGAGGTAAGAGGGGCAGGGTCACGTTCCGGTCTGTGGTCCGCGAGGGGCTGCACTGGAAAAGTGTGGTGGCCTGACCTTCTGGGGCTCTGCAGGTGATCGGCAGCTCACTGCTCTTCGTGCACGATCACTGCCATCGCGCCGGCGTGTGGCTCATCGACTTTGGCAAGACCACGCCCTTGCCGGACGGCCAGACCCTGGACCACCGAAGGCCCTGGGAGGAGGGCAACCGCGAGGACGGCTATTTGCTGGGGCTGGACAATCTCATTGGCATCCTGGCCAGCCTGGCTGAGAGATGAGGCTGGGCCCCTGTCCCCGCACAGACCGCTGGTCTGACAGATGGACCTATGTCTTCGTACCGTCATGCATGCCGGGGAGAGACTGAAACCCAGAGGTTCCTGTAGGGTCAGGTGCCAAACACTATGGCTGTCTCCCTGCACAAACCCAAGTGGTCCCAGAACCGATGACACTAATTTATGGGGGTGGGGGGATATAGTCTGTGACAACGGGCTTCTTCCTCAGCCCAGCTCTTCTGAGGGGGCTCTGTGCTTCTCCAGAGAGGCCAGATAATGAATTTTATTTTGCGGGCACTAGATCTATTGATCTAACCTCCCTCACTACAGTGGACCCCCCTTCTCAATAAAACTCAAAGACACCAGCTTTGGCAACTCAGGCCTCATCTCCTCCCTCCTCTGGTCCCCTCTTTCTCAATTCCCAGGCATCTCTCCACGTCCATTCAGATTACAGGACGATATGGGAAGACTCTTTATTAGAGGCATCTGTGGGGTTGCAGACTGCCGAGATGAAGGATGCTCACAGGGGAAGGGTATCCAGCAAAGGCTTCCTACAGGAGACAATTTCAACTCACCACCCACACCTGAGGGAGGGGGTTGGTGTCTGTTCTGGTCCCAAAGGTCAAAGTCTGGGAGTGGCCAGGCTCTTCCCCAGGAGGCCTGGGTCTGGTTTCCAGGATGGAAAGTCCAGTGCTGCAGGCCAGCCCTGAGACAGGCCCAGGCATGCAGCAAAACTGCGGCAGGGGTGGCAGGGGAGAGGCTACTGGAATAACAAGCCACCTAGAAACCTAGGGAGGAGTGCTGGGAGGAGCCACTGCTAGCATCAGTGCCTGTGCCCTCACCCTCAGCCCTGGGGCCCAGCAGCCATAGGTGGGATTCTAAAAGTTCTGAGGTTGGAGTCCTCTGGATTTGGGGTGCTTGAGGCCAGAGGGCAGCCAAGAGCCAATGAGGCTCCCTCCCAGCTCTTCAAGCCCTCCAGACTAAGTTCTTGGACGTGTGGGGAATCTTAGGCCCTCCAGATCCCTCCTTCCCAGTCCAGACGTCCCTTCCCCCTCCAGGGTGGGTCCAGCTCCATCGGCAGAGGTGAATCCAGCACCTCAGGTCCTGTAACAGGATGGTAAGGCAACTGGGAGGGAGAGAGTGGGTTTGGTTTTTTTTGGTCTTTTTAAGATTTTATTGACTTTTAGAGAGAGGGGAAGGGAGGGAGAAAGAGGGAGAGAAACACTGACGTGAGAGAACATCGGTTGGTTGTCCCGACCTGGAACCGAACCCACAATCCAGGCACATATTCTGACTGGGAGTGGAAGCTGCGAACTTTGCTTTGTGGGATGATGCCCAACCAGCTGAGCCACTGTGGTCCGGGCGCCAGTGCTATTTTATGGCCTCCTCCCTGACGCCCACGACCAGGTGATCACGGCAGGTCATGGGGCACACTTGAGTGCAGCTGAGGATGCTCCAAGATGCTGGCAAAAGTGGGGCGCAGTTCAGGCTGCTGCTGCCAACACCGGGTCATGGTATGCTCCCTGAGGAGAAGCAGGGTTTCGTGCTGTCCATGGCTGTGAAGCATCCGCTCCCCGAGCAACACTTCATTCTCACACAGGCCCTGGACAGCCCCTGGGGGGGGTCCATCTGTCCCCCTCCAACTCTGAAGTCCACTACCTCCTGGTTGGCACACCCAGGGTAGGGCATGTAGCCCAGCGAGATGTCCCAGAGCAGTACCCCAAAAGACTTGCACCATGAATGGGGGGAACCAAATGCAGCCCATTGGGCACAGCCTCCTCTTCCATCACCTAAGGCAGCGGAGTGGGAGGCAGCGGTATCACCAGGAGCCTGTCTGGGATGTGAAGGCGCCCTTCAGGAAGGCCTCTGGGGCATTACTGACCTGCAGCAGAGCCCAAGCCCCTTGAGGAAATTAGTGGCTCAACTGGAGGGAGGAGTTATTCAAATGTCACGGGAGGCTGCTGGGAAACTCCCTTGAAGCAGCAGCCTTCCTCAAAGTCCCCAGTTTGGCCACCAGGCTGTCCCAATGCAGCTCAGCAAACAGTTCCCGGCAGCAATGTCCCTGCAGAGGCGGGGAGTGAGGGGCGGACCACCACCAGGACTCAGAATCTCTGGCTCTAATCTGCTTGCATGAGTTATGTGGAAGGGCTCTTTCTTGGGGGTGAGTTGGGCCAAGGGTTCCTTGAGCCAGGATTACTTCGACCTGTGGATGAAGGGATTTTCCTCCAGGTAGTGGCAGCCCTGGGCTGTGTCCTGGGCCAGCTTGAAACAGGACGTGCACGGTCAGAGGTGACAGCTGGCCTGGCTTGTGCAGGCAGTCCATTAGTCTGTGCAGGTGTGGCATACATAGACAGGGTCTTTAGAGGGGCCGGCTGTGCCTCAGGAAACGCACATCCTCCCAGACGTCAACTCCGGTGGAATTAGTCCAGGGGCAGCCCAGAGGCTGAGCCCCACAGGGCGCCCAATGTTTTGATGGCTGACCTCGCTGGTCAGGTGGTACACATACCCCATCACCAGCAAGAAAAGAAACCATGCTTTAGGCTCCACAAAACTGGAGGCGACTGCTGTGTCCCTAGACTTGCCACCTCTCAGCCCCAGGGTGAAGAGAGGCTCTTCCTGCAGGCAGTTCTCGGGTCCTCTCCCACTACTCCCACCGGGCCTCTGGCCCCAGGTGCATCTGATGAGAGTGCCTGCAAGAGGAAGTTGGCTCCTCCTGCAGAGAGCAGAGTTCTGGAAGGGTCTGGAAGGAAAAGGGCACAGAGCTCCAGAGCTCCCCAGACACTTTGGGCGAGCGAGTTGACCCCAGAACCAGCAATTGTTTCTCCCTCCATGGAACCCTGCTCTCCTACCCCTAGCTGGAAGTCCCACCCCCTCTGACCTTGATAGCCACCTACAGGGAAGGGGCGGGGGTCCCCAGGAAGGCCAATCAGCAGACCCTCAGAGACCTCTCCAAAGGCACCCTGGCCCAGGCCTCTGCATGAAGACAGGTTGGAAGGGAGTGGGTGGCTGAGCCTGAGGAAGGGTCCTGGAGAGTCTAGTCTCCTTTACCTCCCTCTCATCACCCCCTCGTTTGCCCAGTTGGCCCTATCTGAGGGTCTGAGCTTTCTCTACATCATGGAATGTCCCCAAGTATAAGTCCTGCAGAGGTGATGTTGACTGGCACAGAGTCGGGGCAAAAGAGAGGAAAGGTATGGGCTCAGGGCGGGGGTGGGAGTCTGTATGAAGCCCACCTTTAGGTCCTGGCAGACACCCCGAGGTGGAGGCAACCCTTGCTCCAAAGGAATCATACCCTAGAGTCTCTACCACCCAAGAATTGAGGGTGACATCTGACCCTGGACAAGTTATTTCCTCTTTTGGAGGTTCTCTGGCCTCTATCTCCTCTGTACAAGGTGTTTGGGCCAGCAGCTGCTCTCTGGGATCCAGAATTCACTACAGCAGGGGGCAGGACAGGAGGGGGGATGCAGAGTGCATAGGTTCTCAGAAAGGAGGGAGAAGACTAACCTGAGTAGAATGACATTCTGGGGAAATCTCAGGAAGCGCTGGGGTAGAGGCTAGGACTGGGCTGGGCCAAGCCCCATCTGGCAGCAGTAGGGATTGCGGGCTGTCCTGATGCTGGATGTTCGAAACTTGCTCAGTTCAAGCTTAGGGTCTGGCAGCCTTGTCCTCCACAGGCCCTGCCACTTCTATGGTTCACTGAAGGTGGGAGAAGCCACCCTGCTTGGCCTCCTCCTGCCTAGGACACCTCTTCAGATGCCTATTACAGCAAACGTTTTCCCCAGGGCCTCCCTAGCTGCTCCTCTTAGAACCCCAGAGGAGTTCATCGTTGCTCTGCAGGGAGTGGGGCTTTTGAAATCAGCAGTGTGGGCCCCTGAGACCCCACACAGCTCAGTGGAGAGGTGGGCAGCCTTGAATCAGCCATATCTGCTGGATGATCCATACCCAGAATCAGGACCCCACACACCATAAGGAGGCTCAGTGTAGAAGTCGCCCCCGCAGCCACCAATAGAATCAGAGCCTGGGGTGTGGGCAGATCCAGGGAGAAAGAGAGACACCTCCGGTAGGAAGCTCCTCTCTGTCCTTCTAATCCAGGTTTTTACCCATGACTCAAGACTCAGCTCAGGTGTTAACTTTTCACTCACTCTTTTTAAAATCTTTATTGTATTTTTTCCCATTACCATTTAGTCTCCTTATATCCCCCTCCCCCCAGCAATCCCCACACTCTTGTCCATGTCCATGATCAGGTGTTAACTTTCCCAAGATACTTTTCCCACTTATCCTAGACAAGCACAACCTCTCCCTCCTGAGAACCCCTAAAACACTTTACATCCCCTATGGCAATTGTCACTTTGATATATAGATAGCTAGATGATGCCCCTCCCACACTAGACCACTAGACTACATGCTCCCTGAAGGCAGAGCATGCACTGATGCATCTCCAATCTCCTGCCCACACCCAACACAGTGCTGGGCACATAGCAGGCAGTGTTCGTCATACCCTACTGCTCCTCCCGGCCTGAGCCCCCTGGAGGCCAGACCTTGGACAAAGGCAGAACATATGCATGCAAGTGGTGTTACCCACAGCTAGCTCCATGCCCTCTGGGAACATGCATTCAACCAACCAGAACTCTGCCTGCCATTGGCAGTCTTTCAAAAGGCAATGACTGCAATTGAGATGCAGTCGGATATCCACTTCTCCATGGTTCTCCTTGACTATGAGTAAAAGAACTAATATTGCAGGGTGAGGATGGAGCTGTGGGGGACACATACATACTTCTGCCAGCCCCGTGGATAATTCTAGCCCTGGACTTGGAAACAAGGAGCAAAGCCAGGCATTTAAGGGTGGGTGGGAGTTCTTGGGGGGCTTCTGTCAGGCCTGTACACTCCCTTTTCTGGAATATTTGAGCTTGCAAGTATTTGAGAATTCATAGTAAGGAGATACTTGAAAAGCACCCCAGAATGCCCCATACAGACAGCCCAGTTCCTGAATATTTCTGTGCTGTGCAAGAAGCAGGTAGTTTGCAGTACAAAGTTCCTGGCTCAGATGGGAGTGGGCTCAGGGATTAGGAAAAAGGATAGGCCAGACTGAAAGGTGCGGGGTAGGGGCTAATATCTGCCAGAGGCTGCAGGTAGAGCTCACTGCTGGGGTGTAGAAAGGATACACCATCTTCGCCATTAGCCGAGAGCAAGTCAGTCTCTGAGGTATCACCCCCTGAAAATAGAAAGTGATAAAAGGAGGAAGGGGCACACAGCTGCCTCACTGCTGGGAATGGCTTATGAACAGTGGGGAAGCTGGAGTCTCCCAGCAGAAATCCCGATTCCTGGTGTGTGGACTCCTCTATGCTAGCTTCCCAACATAGGTACTGCCAGTTCACAGGTGGGAGCCCAGAGCCAGAGAGAGGGGGCAGGTAGTAATCCACTGGAACCTGTAGGCCTGTCTCAGGCTGGCTGGGACGCCTTCTTGTCCGTCTGACTCCTCTGGTCCCGTGTCCTTAGCCGTAAATGGGAGAGGCTGTGTATAGTGGGAGATGTATACAAACTACTTATAAAACAGTACAGCCCAGACAGACACCAAGGCTCTGTTTCTTTACTCCGGTGGTTTCCAATCTCAAATGTACTAGAATCACCTAGAGGATTGATTAAAACACAGATTTCTGGGACCCTTCCCTAGAGTTTCTTTTTTTTTTCCTTAAAAACATTTTAAAATGTATTTCTTAACTTTAGAGATAGAAGAAGGGAGACAGAAGAGAGGGAGAGAGACAGATAGACATCGATCTGGTGTTCCACTGATTTATGCATTCATTGGTTGATTTCTTGAATGTGCCCTGAGGTGGGCATGAACCTGAAACCCTGGCATATGGGACCACACTCTGACCAACTGAGCTGCCTCGTCAGGGTGACACTAGAGTTTCTCAGTCAGTAGTCTGCAGAGGGGCTGAGAGTTTGCATTTCTAATAATCTCTTAGATGGTGCTGATGCTACTGGCTCAGGGACCACACTTTGAGATCTACTGATTTAAACTATGTCTGTCTTTCTTCCTGTCTGCTCAGCTTGCTGATTTGGCCAGCTCTAAGTTCCTGTGACCACTACAGAACAAGAAGGGAACCTGCTGTGATGAAGAAGGTCCTGGATTTAAGGGAAAATCTAAGGAGTGCTGTCTGCAAGTGTGACTTGCACCTTACCTAACATTTCTTTGCCTTCCTTCCTTCTCTTTTCTCACCTCTTTTTCTAAGAGCTATTACTCTTTCTGCTCTGGCCTGGAGCGGGGCTCAACACCTTGCCCATTCATCTGAGAAACTCGGCCTGTTCTAAGGCCCTACCCTCACTTCACCCGGGGGGCTGCCCAGCTGCCCTGGCCCAGGGCGCATCCATTCCTGTAGCCTCCGTCGCTTCTGCCCGCCGTGCAGGTTCCTCCGCCACCCTCGAAGTCGCCGGCTGCATCCCAGCCAAGAGCAGCCCTGGCCGCCCTCCGTGCCTGAACCCTCCGGCAGTGAGCAGCCCGCGCGTGGAGAGAAGGTCCAGCTGTCCCCTCCGCCTGGGGAGCAACCGAAGGACGGCTGGCAGCACGCCCACCTCTCCCCGCGTCCCCACGCCCTCGCCTGGCGCCGTGGGGTGGCTCTCCAGTTTCTCGGCGGCGTCCTGAGGTCCTGCCGCCTCAGACGGGCCCAACAGCCTCCCCTGGCCGCCACCTGCAGCGGCGCCCGGCGTCCTGCGCGCAGCCCTGGGGCCAGCGGCGCGTTCGGCGGCGTGCCCTCCAGCCGTCGAATGAGGACACGGGCGCTGGGCGACGGCTCCCACCCCGGGGCTGGAGTGGGTGCGACTCCCGGCCAGACCCAGGGGCTTTGGGACCCCAAGGCCCCAAAGCTCATGTGTGTGCACTCGCCGGGGAAGGTTTGGGATCCTAACGCTGAGCGTTGCGGATGGGAGCTCCCCGCGGGAAGCCGAAATGTACCCCAAAGCCCTAGGTGGCCCCCCGCCCTCGCCGCTACCACCTGCCCAGCGCCGCGACCCCTTCGGTGCCATCTGTCGCTGCGTGCTCCCCAGCGGCCTGGGACTCTCCGAGGCAGACGGCTGGCTCTCCGGGCTCCGGGGCGCGAACCCGCAGGGCCCCGGCACGCCCCCGGCGGCGCCGACGTCCGAACGCCCGCCCTTCCCCCGCCCTCGCCGCGCGCGCAGGAGCGCGGCTTCCCACCCGCTCCGCTTACTTCAGGCGGGCGTCGTCTCCCTGTGGCCCCACGAGGATGGAAAGCGGCCCCCCGCGACCGAGGGGGGGACGCCAGGCGCCTGTGACGAGTGGCTCTGGGCGCCTTAGCAGCCCGCGACTCCGTAAGCTGAGACCCTGCGGACATCCGCGGCAGCGGCCGGTGAGTGCGGCGGCTCCATAATTCCTTCTCCGAGGGACTTAGAAGCCAGAGTCGATTTTAAGGAGGTGGGAGACCAGGTCCGCCACCACAAACTACACTTCGCGCTCATTTGGGAGGCTTGATGGAGATGCGGTGGGAGGAGGCTCACGCCGCTCACCCCGGGACTCCCGCCGACTTCGGGGCCTCCGTCGGGCGGGAACAGGGTTTGGGGCGCGGGCTAACTCGATGGCGGCTATTGTCACCTTTCCCGAGTTCCGCTGGGAGGGGGGACAGTCAAGGTCACCGGGCCTCACGTCGGCTGCAGAACCCCCTAAGACGCAACGTGGTGCGCAGTTGGCTTCCCTTCCCCAGGTCACCGCCCGCCTCCATCCCGCTCCCCACTTACTGGCGCCGGCCCGGCGCCCCCCAGTGTCGCCGCCGGGGTGCTGCCTGCGGAAGCCACGTCTCCCTCTGTGCGGGCTCGCACGGTCCGCTGGCTCCGCAGGTGGACAACTGCCCAGGCCCCTCGGCGTCTGGGAGCAGGGAGGGAGGAAAGGACAATAAGGCACCTGCTCGGTGGTGGGGGAAGGGAGGAAGGAGCCTGGACCTCACCTGAGCAAACTAGCGGAGAGGCCGGCTCCGAGCCTGCAGGCTAGGCGGGGCAGCCGTGACGTTCGGGCCCTGGGGGGCTGGGGACCTGGCGGGGACGAGGGTGGCTAAAAAGGAGCTGGGACTCGGAGCTCTTAGAGAATGGGTTCTGAAAGGTGACAGGGAGACTACGGGTTGGGAGCGGAGGCCGCACGTTAACGGAGACCGGAGACGGAGAGAGAGCCTCTCCTGGGCCCGCCTCGCCCCTCGCGGCCACGCCCCTGGCCACGCCCACCCAACGCGCGCCCCTCCCGCGGGATGCCGGCTGACAATTCTGCAAGTTTCTCTCCTGCAGAGTCCCTCCCCGTGAAGGGCTCGGGAGTGGTACTGAGTTTGGCCCTGCAGCCTCCCCATCCTTTCCTCGACTTAGCGTGGTGTTCCCGCCCCAGGCGGTGCTGAGACCCCAGGGCCTGTTCCTCCTTCCTTAGCTGCGTGATCGGGATCCTAAGACTCAGGCACACACCGCGCCTTTCGGGGCCCGCATTTTGTAAGCACCCATTCGGAGTGAGGGCCGCAAGGGTTAGTGGTTTCTGAAAGAGCCATTGGGACCCAGTCTGTCGCGACCTAGGAAAGTGCCTCTGGCTGGACAGCTCCTTGACTGCCAGAGAACACTTACCCGCAGCTCACAGCAGTTGCGGGCCATAGCGGCCCATCACCTGTTCCGCCTGCTGCTTCTCGGTGGCGACACCGGGGGGCGCCGGGCCAGTACCAGTAAGTGGGGAGCAGGAATGGAGGTGGGTGGTGACCTGGGAGTCTGAGGTTCTAGCGTCAGGTTTGCCGGCTTAGACCCAACTACCAGGGCCCGAATGAGCGGCGGTTTATAGGAGTGTCCAGCGCTCACTAGACACCAACTGGTCCTCAAGCCGGCCTGACCACTCCCACCTCAGATTCTGGGGTTTCGAAAGAGGAAAGGGAGGGTCGTGTGATCAGAGAGGTCCCTAAGCTTCCTGGAAGAGCCTTGTAAAGTTCCCCGCAAATGGACTCTCAGTCTCCCACCTCTGACTTGGGCTGCCCCCGGGAATGGGGTGGGTACCCAGCAGGAGAGGAAGTGTCTCCAGCCCTTAGAGGCAGGATCATGAAAAAGCGGAGAGCTACACCCCTGACACCCCACGTGGGGCTTCGAGATCTCTCCCGCCAGGAGCAGTGGGGTGTGTGTGCACTTCATGGCAGTGGCCACTGTGATAACACGCGAGAAGTGCTCTTTAAACTGCCCCAAGAAATAAACAAACAAACTGTCCCAAGAAAGGCAATGTCACTTGCCCTAACTTGTGTCTTTCAGTGACTTTGTGACTGCAAGGTTGCACCTCCCAATGCTCTCAGAAACAGGGACCTCTGGGTTCACTTCACACAGTTCCACTGCCCGTGTTAACTCTGCACACAGCTGTAGTGCGTCCACGTGAGAGTCGGACCCCTGGGATCGGGTGTGAGTGGTCAGTGGGTGACGGTGTGCGGCCACAACAGTTCTAGGAGTTTCCCCACCACCTGTAGAAATCATAGCAAGAGAAGTTGCTCTGTAATTCACAAGGCATCCCACAACTGTGAGGGCCAAAATCTTCATAGTTTTGTGTCTTCCTCACTCTTTTGCATAAAGTACTAATTTTATAGGCTAAGGCTTGTGTTAAATATAAAACGTTAGAAAAAAAGAAACTTTAGTAGTCTTGGCTGGTGTGGCTCTGTTGGTTGGAGCGTCATCCCTTAAACCAAAAGGCTGTGGGTCTCATTCCCCATCAGGGTACTGCGAGTTTGGTCCTGGGTCCAGGGTGTTTACAAGAGGCAACTGATAGATGTTTCCGACGTTTCCCTCTTGCTCTCTCTCCCCTCCCCTCTCTCTGAAATTATTAGACATGTCCTCGAGTGAGGATAAAAAAAAGCTATAGTAGTTAGGTGCTTGGTAGTCTCTGTATAATGCTAGAAGTAGATACAACAGTGATTTTGGTAAGATCCCTGGTACCCATGCCCCGTTTAACTCTGTAGGTATTCTACTATGAAGTCACAGAATTTACTTTGCAAGGTCTCTGTAAGCCAATGGTTCTCAAAGTGTGACTGAGCCAGGACAGCAGCAGCAGCATCACCTGGGAACTTGTGAGAAATGTAAATTCTTGGGTTTCACCCTAGACCTAGATTCAGAAACACTGGTGTAGGGCCCAGCAACCTGCTTTAACACATTATCTGACTTTTGTCACGATAAGTAACTATAGCTGTTTGCAGATTCAATAGTTGCTTAATAAAAGCTATTGTATAATACTATGTTCAGCCCTGGCTGGTGTGGCTCAGTGGACTGAGCACTGATCTGCGAACCCAAAGGTTGCAGGTTCAATTCCAGGTCAGAGCACATGCCTGGGTTACAGGGCAGTGCTAAAGACTGAATGGTGAATGCTTGTGCCTCCCAACCCTCGCCAAAGCCAAATTCACGTGTTGAAACCTAATCCCGTGTGATGGTATTTGGAGATGGGCCCATTGGGAAGTGATTAATCACGAGGATCCTACCCTTGTGGTTGGAATGGGACTAGTGCCCTTCTAGAGAACCCAGAAAGCTCCTTCGTCCCTTCTGCCATGTGAGAGCTGTCTAAGAACCAGGAAGCAGACCCTCACCAGAGACCAAATCTACCAGCACCTTGATTTTGGACTTCCCAGTCTCCAGAAGTGTAAGGAATAAGTATGTTTCTAATAAGCTACCCAGTCTATGGTATTGTTATAGCAACCCAAACAGCTACTGCAAATCTGATTTTTGGCCTCTTCATGTCTCAGGACAGCAGTTGATGGAAATAGGGAACTGTAGGGAGAAAAGATGCTCCCTACTTCATTAAGGATACTTGCTCTTCAAGGGGACTGCTGAGAGTGTCCTTCCACAAGTGCCCACACCACCAAGAACATTGCCCTGGCCTGGCTCCACTCCAGAACTAGGATCCACATTTCTGTTGTCTCCACACGTGGACTGTTTTCACCTTCCCCTGCTTCTTCCTGCCATGTCTCTCATGCTTCTCCCCTGGGATAGCCCGACTCTTGATACCACCTCTGAAATCAGTCCAAATCAGACTCCCAGAAGAAAAAATTCTGTTTATTTCAATGCACAGCTATAGTGAGGGGAGAGGTGTACTTAGTTTGTCTTGTCCCCAAGAGGCAGTAAACAGGTAATTCATCTTTCACTCCCAGCACTGACCCTCAGAAGTCCCACATCCTGAGCTCCAGATATCAGAATATAATGGTAGGGCTGATCCTGCTCCAAAAAACTCAAAACAGCCTGCTTCCAGGAAGGCAAGCCTTCTGCTCCTCCGTCTCCTGCCCTCCCTTAGGACACAAAGCCCTTCTGTCTGGCCAGGCATCTGTTGGTGAACTCCAGGAGAACGCATCCATCTCTTCATCCATAGCAGCTATCCTCGGTCTCTGATACCCCATTTTGGGGCATCCCTGAGGTCAGTCTCTGGAGATACTGCTGACGCAGAGGGGGTAACTGGGGATACAGCTCAAAGCCCTCTGGAAGGGTAGAATTAGGAAGCTTATAATGGAGGAGGTGCTGCCGGAGACCCTGCAGAGAGGGAAGAAACTTTACAAGGTGAGTAGTGAGGTCCTGTTGAGATCTCTGTCCCCCAAGACCCACTATTCTCCCACCCTCCAGGATGTGTCCAACCCTACCTCATCTGCCAGCAGCCAAGTTTTCTGCAGCATGCTCCTGCGGGCAGCCTTCACTTCGTCCTAGAGACAGAACAGGGAGAGGTGGCACCCAGCCAAGGGCTGGTACCCACCGCTGGCCCTCACCTCCTCTCCAGCTGGCCCAAGGGCAGTGCAATTGCAGGCTCCCTTTCTCCCCCTGGAGATGGGGCTGTAACTTACAGAGCTCTTTGGGTCCTGGGAGAAGATGAAGCTGTTGATATGAGCCACTGTCACAGCATAGAGCACGGGACACCACTGTGGTCGGAGTGCACTGGTGACCAGGGTCCGGAAGTAGAGCTGGAGGAGGGCCAGGTTGTCTTCAGGAGGCTCCGTGTAGCATTCCAGGGACACAGGCAACTGCGACACGGGAAACAAGATATGCCGTGGATACAATGGTCACCACTGCACAGGGGGTATACGGAGGACTGTGATAATGTTCTTTTTAATTCTCAAAAGAAATTTTAGAGTTTTTATATAAAATATATTTATATTTTATACATATATTATTTCTATTTTAAGTTTACCAGAATGTTATAAAAAAATTTAAAAATGAAATCTTAAAAAAAACAGTAGCTCTTTATAGCTTATACATTAAACTCCTTAGCCTGATATTTGAAGCCCTCTAAGACTTTATTAGCTTTGTTTCCCAGAACTTCCCCAACTGAAATGTGTTCCTGGCTCCTCCCTCTTCCCAAGCCCTGTCATATTCCTCTCTGCCTCTGAGCTTTTGCTTATGCTGTTCCACCAGGTACATTCCCACTTCTTCCACACAGCCTTCCTCTTATGGAAAGCCAACCTTCCCTTCTCTGACTCCTGACCTAACACCTAAAATCTAAATAACTTAGAACTACCCTGGGATTTAGTACATCTCTTATCTGGATCACAGCACCTCATGAACAAGCAGCGGGCCTTGAACATCTACTATAGGCCAGGTAACCTTTTCATGGATCCATTTAATCTCCTCGAAGTCTCCAAGAGGTAAAACAAAGGACTGAGGGCCCACCAAAGCTCCCCACTGCTCACAACTGCCCCTGAGGCCCAGTACAGGATGCCCGTGGTAGGCTCTGCTGAGTGAGAAAGTACCTGAGTCAGAGGCAGGCCCAGAGCTCGCAGGGCTCCCACATGCTCCCCAAAGAGGGCGAGGCGCAAGGTGACGCTGAACCGACGCTGCAAGGGAAGGAGTACCAGAGCCCCAAAGAGGTGGTCCCCAAAAGAGACAGCCTCAAAATGCTCCAGGAAGTTGGCATAGAGGTCAGGGAAAGACGTCAGGCCAGGAAGTGGGCAATCTAGGTTGAGTTGTGGCAGGACTTCGGGCTGGCAGAGCTGGGCCAGGAGGGCTGCCACCAGACGTTGTATTGGGGTCTCCCGGAACAGTTCACTGTCTGCCAGGAACACACACATGAGCCGGGCCAGGCGGGCAGCAGGGGACACAACCCAGAGGGCCTGGGGGCGCCAGCTCTCCAGGACTAGCACCCACTGCAGGGCCCGCATGGCTGTGCCCACAGCACCAGCAGGAGGGAGCCCTGAGGGGGCGTCTGAGGCCTGGTGGTAGAGGTGAACCAGCGGCAGGAACGGCCAATCAGTGGGCAGCAGAGGCTCCTTAGGCAAGGGGAGCAGCAGAGCTGGGATCTGCTGGAGCTCCCCTCGGTACAAGGCCTGAGAGGCTTTCAGGCTGGGCTGGGCTAATGAGCAGTGGGTCAGGTAGCAGCTTCGAATGCTGGGAAGGTCCTGGCAGGCCTGGGCCAGCAGAGCCCCTCGCCCACACCCAGGGTCCCTGCTGTTCCCTAAGGACAGCTGGTCAGAGAAGTCCGCTGCTTCTGGACCTCCTGATGCTCTTTCCCTGTAACAGAACCCGAAAGCCACAAATAAGGGCTGGAACCACAGCATCTGGAAGGCTGTGCCAGCTTCCCAGGGCTTCCCAGAGGTCCTAGGTCCTCCCAGTTCCCCTAATAACCTTCCATGGAGAGAGTGTGGCAGTTAAGGGGATGGACACTAAAGTCCGCTGCCTGGGTGCAAGTTTACGGAGCTTCTCTGTACCTGTTTCCTCAGAGTAAAATGGTTAAACAGTAGTACTAATCTACTTATTGGGGTGATCCCTTTGTAAGGTATGTAATGTCTAATCAGTATGTTGTACACTTGAAACTAATATAATATTGTATGTCAACTGTAGTTGAAAAATAAAAATTTTTAAATGGTAATACCTCTCATGGTACAGGTAGAATACAGTCAAGTACTTAAGGGAACACCAGACACAGAGTGAGCACTCAGTAACTTAGCTGTTGTACGTGTACAGCTAGTTTACATACCACTATGCAGTCACAATAAAGTCCCATAATAATTCTCCAGTGTGTGTATCCTCAACCTCATCTTACTAATGAGGAGATGGAAGCTCAGGCAGGTTAAGCGTAATCCACAGAAGAAAGCATTAAACCCAGATCTCCTGGCTCCAAATTTAGGGGTGCTCCGTCAACAAACCACCACAGCCACCTCTCAAAGGGCTGAGGTGGTACCACCAAACCTGGACTTACGGGAGAAACTCCAGCCGGAATACACAGCTCAGCAGTAGCTCATGGGCAAGGTGCTCGCTTCCAGGCAGCAGCCGGCTCAGCAAGGCCAAGGCCACGCCATGATGGAGGGCAGCACTGGTGGCTGGCACTGGCTGGAGTGTTGCCTGTGGACAGAAGGTGGAGGGCCCAGGGATTGAGAGGGAACAAAGCAAAGAGAGGTGAGGACGAGGACAGAGCAAAGAGGGTGTGTGCTGAAGGGCACGTCTGGAGGAAAGCAGGAACTGCGTCACCTGCCGGCAGCAGCACAGGTTCCAGAGAAGCAGGAGGGCGATAATGTGGGGAGGGGGGAGTGGATCAAGGTATAGGGGTTGGGGACACCCACCGCTCTCTGAGCCAGGACGAGTGCCAGATACTGCAGGTGGTACTCATGGCGCAGGGCCCACACGGAGAAGGGTGTGAGGGGCGGGGCAGCCCCAGGAGCCACACATTGGAGAAAGTAGTTCTGGAGTCCTGGGGCAGCCAATACAGCAGCCAGCTGAGGACAAGCAAGCTTGTTTAGATCTAGAAGGTGACTCTGATCCTTTCTGGGGTGCCCAGGTGGCTGCTCCCTCCCTAACTAAACTCAGAAAAATGGGTGCTGGCAGAAGAAGCCTCCTTTTTCCCAGGGGCACCCTCCCCGCTTCTGACTCCTGCCATATTGGCCCCCCACCTGGAACCTAACCAGGGGCCTAGGGCTCACCTGGCCACACAGCCCCTTGTGGATCCGCGCCAGGGTGTTGAAAAGACAGAGGAGGGAAGTGAGGATGGGGAAAGGTGAGGCTAAGCCAGCCAGACTGAGGGGGCAGCAACCTCCTGTGCGGCCCAGTGACACAAGGCTGGGGAGAGCTTCGGGGGGCCGAGCACAGGACTGTGGGTTGCAGAGAAGAGAACAGCACCTGCGGGCAGAATGGAGAAGTTGAGGGGCTCTAGCCTGAGATGTGCCAGGCTGGGAGAGGCAGGGGCTTGGCTGTGCAGACAGCGCCTGCCTTGCTCAGAGCCCCCAACTGATGCCCACTCTGGAGTCAGATTTCCCTCTGACTGAGGGCTTCCACCCAGAATGGACAGGGAGCTAGGTCCTGGATCCCCATAGGAAGGAAACTGCCTCTGCCACAACCACACACACAGTACCTACCTGAGGGAATCCCACAGGCTGCCCAGAGCGGGCAGGCTCAGCAGGGGCAACAGCAGCTCCTCTGACAGGCGCTCCATGTCCTGAAGCCAATCCTCTGGGCACAAGCCTGGCTGAAAGACCAAGAGGCTCACTGAGCTGACGGCCCAGGACTCCCATTCTCTCAGACCCTATGTACCCAGGCCAAGTCCATAATTGCAAGAGCCCAAAATGGTCAGGACTTGGAGGCTCCTGCCTTCTGACCCTTGTGGAGGAAGAGAAGACCCTGAGGTTGCTCTGGCATTCGCGGTCTAGGGGTCCTGAGAGAGCAGAAAGGCTCCGTGGGGGCTGAGCTGCTGCTTGGTTCTCGGGCTCTTTGGAAGTTCCACTGGGTACGGAGGTGGAAAGAGGACGAAAGGTAGGAAGGGAAAGGAGGAGAGTAGGAGGGGAGAGGGGAGGTGGGAGTGGGGATATGAAAACAGAGGGAGAGGGTGGAGAGTTAAGGTGAAAGCAGGGCCTCCCAGGGGCAAGGCAGGAGGGCAACACTCACCTGCCGGCTCCAGGCCTGGTAGTAGGCGTCTAGGAAGAGCAAGCAGGCGGTGGGTACTGGGCCCAGAGCACTCCACATCTCAGGTCTGGGCAGCAACTTTAAGGTCTGTCTGAGACATGGCTCCACAAGAGGCTGGAGCCCAGACACCTGTGTCCAAGTGATCAAGGAAGGGGTGGCCAACAGACTGGCCTCAGCAGAGTCACTACAGGAAAGTCAAAAGGAACCACAGTGAGGATCTGGCTGCCTCGACTCCCCCTCTAAGTTGTAGCCACCCTCTCCCTAGGGAGGGGCTCTCCTGCCTCTCTCAGAGCTCCTGTGGGAGGCCCTGCTGGCATCTCAGGGCTATTGCCTACCTGCTCCGTTTGCAGGTAGTGCTGCCGGCTGCCAGGGTCAGCTGGGTGAGGACAGTGAGCAATGAGGCTATCCGTTGCATGGACAGGGGCTGAGAGGGGTGGGTGCTGAGCTCCTTTGGCACGACCTGCAGGGCCCGGATCAGTACCGGGTATAGCTCCCTGGGGAGAACAATGACTGCCTTTGAGCGGAGAAGAGAGATGGAGATGTAAGACGCAAGACAAGGCCTGCCCAGGGCTCTGCAGTCGAGTTAAGGAGGGTCAGAAGGGAAGGGTCCCAGAGCTGGGTACTCCTGGTCAGCTTCAAGAGGGAAGGAAGGTTGGGGGCTGAAGGGAAGGAGGCAGCCCTTCCGGCTTCCCCCAAAAGGGAATTTAAACCTGATTTATACCACTACTGTCATGAACAGAATGTAAACAACAGTCTGTGGCCGGCATAGACTGTTCCCCTGCCCCCTAACTGGTCATTATTCCCAGGATCCCCTCTTCCTCATTTTCAGCCTCTCTCCAAGCTTGTAACCTTGAGCAAAGCTGAGTTATCTGTTTAGGCAAGAGTGTAGAACTGGAGGGGTCTCCCAAGGAGCCTACCCCTTGTTTTTCCTCACCTGTAAAGGTCACTGCCCTGGCCGTAGGAGGCTGCTACAGCCCACAGACGGAAGGCCTCAGTATTCAGCATCTCAGCTTCCTCTGGTGGCAAGGTCAGTTCCTGGGGAGCCTCAGCTATAAAGCGGCACAGGCAGCTCCGGAGATCAAAGCTACTCAACTGAGGGTGGACAGAGTCTGGGGGTCAGGATCAGAGCTGGGGAACAGGGTCCCAAGTAGCCTCAGGTTCTTTCATTATAGAGACTGGCTCAACTTAGCCCTGTTCCGGGCCCCTCTGGTGCCACAGGGTGATAGCTCTGGGCCAGGGTGAAACTACCTCCTCTGTCTCTCCCACCCTCCCCTCTCCTCTCCTTTTTAGCAAGCTCTTGCTGGGCACCTTTTCAAAGGCTACTTGGCTATGGGTGATGTGTGCCCATCTGTATGTGGCTCTTCTGGTCTAGGAGCCTACCCTTCACGTAATGACGGCACGGTAGGTCTAGAGGATACAATAGGCTCCAAGTAACTAGGTTCCTGACTGGTGGTTTTTGTTGTATTTCTAAGCAACAGAATCAGAGATGAAGAGGAAGATGGAATGAGCAGGGCCCCAGAGTCTAGGAGCCATGCTTGGCCTCCAGCCTGGCACTTTCTGGAGGACCCCCAGCCCCACTCCTGCCCTGTGTCCTACTCACCAGCCGGGCAGCAATATTTCTACCAGCTGAGGCCAGGACACGGAGTAGTTTCATAGCAGCAGCACAGGGTACTTTGTGTAGACTGGGGGTAGGCCCTGTCCTGATGGGGGACCAGCTGGTGGGCAGGAACTCTCGAACTATAGTTTCAATCAGCCGAGGGCATTCCAGGACCTGTGGGGGACAGGAGGAAAGGGAGGTAGGGAGGCTGAGGGTCAAGATCAGGCCCAGCTATGTTCTTTGCCCATTCTCCCTCTTTCTCACCCTTGTGGCTGACTCCAGGGAATGCCGGGCCAGGCGGATGAGCACGGCCAAGATGTCAAGGACCACAGAAGGTCCTGGGCAGGTGACCTCTAGCACATAGCGCAGCCGAGGCAGCAGGTTGGTGGCCAGAAGCCCCTGGAGGTTAGAGAGATAAACGCACTGCCAAATGCAGCTGGGCCCAGGCCTTGATGACCCCTGTTGCCTGACATGTGCATGCCCTTGAGGACATGGGACAGATGCAGCTGTCCCAGCATCTTTACCTTGATGACATCATGTTGGGCCAGGTCAGATGGAGGCCGGTTTCCTTCCTCAGGGCTCTTCTTTTTTGCCTTTTCTCCTGAAGGCTCTTCATCTTCATCCTCATCCTCCTTGTCCCGTGGGCTGGGCATCAGAGGGAACACCAGAGCTCCATGGTACCAGGAGAAGGTGCTGTCGAGGAGCTCCTGCCAGAGGAAGGAGGATGGGTAGGAAGAAGAGGGAAAGCCAGGAAATGGGTGCAGGAGTAGTGAGTGGAACGACCCACAAAGAGAAGAGGGGCAAGGCTCCGGGCTTTAGGGCTTTTAGGAGAAGAGGGGACGTTTCCATCCCATTCTCTACTCTGCCTGGCAAAGCCTTCACCATGAGGGCATGCCCAGTAGGAGAAGCAGGAACCCTGATACTTCAAAGCCCCACTCGTATCCCAGTTGTACCTCATCTCCAGGAACCACCAACAGAGCTCGAAGAGCTCGAACAGCAGCCGCGATGACCCCGTCCACTCTATCATCCAGGGAGAAGCGCAGCAGGAAGAGGAAACCAGCATCCAAAAGGAGGAGCAAGACACTGCCTGCTAGCCGGTCCCCAAACTCACCAGCCTGAGCCTGGGGAGCAGGAGGACAAAACCTTGCAATAGTCTTTGTCCTAAACCCTTTATTTGCCTGCCCATAACCTTGGGTTTGTCCCGTTCCCAGTCTGACCCACAGATGGTTGGTGTACAGACTAGTGAGCCAGAGTGAAAAGGGCAGGACGTGGGAAAGTCTAAGGCTGCGAGGTGAGGAACGGGGGCAGGCAGGACCAAGCCAGCAGCCTACTCACCCTGCTGATGACCTGGGCCAACACATGCAGAGCCAGTGCTCTCTGCTGGGACACCTGGCTGCGCGTCAGGTGGAACAGCTCCTGTAGAGAGTACCCTGCTCTCTGGGGCAGGGACAAGGAGTCAGAAGGAACCAAGATACAGGGTAGCACCCCCGGTATGCCAGGCACTGAGGTGGGAGTCACACTGAAGACAAAAATAAGTGGCAGCTCTTGCTGCTGCTCTCCATGCATCCTCAAACTAGTAAAGATATGATCTGCATACAAGTAACCACGACATAAGGAAGAACTGGGAGGAACATAGTAATCAGTGTTTAATTTGCAACCAGGGAACAGGACCGAGAGAAAGACGTGAAAAAGTGATATGGTCTTAGTGGGTGGGCAGAGCTTCTTCGATGGCCTGGCCTAGAGCACAGAGTAAAGGCACTCCCTGGAGCAGGCTTTAGGAGTTGAGCCCTGGAGGTCCCTAGGCATAGGGTATGTGTGGGGAGAGGGCAGCAGAATGATACGGCAGGAGTGAAGGAGCCAGAGACAGACTCTGGAAGGACTGTCTTGTGGGGCTGAGGAGCCAAGACCTATTCTTTGAGCAGAGGGAAGCCAGGAAACTTTCTGAGGCAAGGCAAGGCATGGCCCGAGCTGGGCCAGAGGGAATCAGTGTGGCAGCCCCATGAAGGATGGCATGGCATGACAGAGTGGAAGACATGGTGACTGAGCAGACAAGACAGAGCAGGGCTCTTATCTAGAAAGCATCAAGGGGAAGTGAGAGAACTGGTAAGTTCTGGGAACTGACTGGAAAGTGAGGGAATGAGAAGATTTCGAGCTAGGAACCTGAATGGACAGCGAGACCATGAACTAGGTTAGGGCACACAGGAGGTCCAAGGCATCTGACCAGAGGACCTTTCCTACATGGTTATTAAAAGCTGCCCAGTCCTCCCCAGGCCCCATGCCTCACCTCTGCCTCCTCTCCATGGTGGTGTAGTCCCAGATGGGTGGGTAGGTCCACATCGGGAGCCAGGAGCTCTCCCTGAAGACTGAATCGGGCCTGCATCCTCTAATGGGAAGAGGAGGAGGACTGTGTGCTGGGGGCAGCAACAACTTCCCCACACCCACTCTTCACCTGTAATCCCAGCCTCTTGGGACTTAGGTCCTGATTCTGCTCCCGATTAGAAATGGGCTCCTCTGGCCTGTGGTGCCAGGAGGTGAGCACAAAGAAGAGATATTTCTCAAGCTCGGGCGAAGAAAAGGGCCTGAGTTCTGGGGGCATGAGCTGCCGCCCACTCTCACGCAGCTCCACCCCTTGTAGGGCCTTCCAGGGCCAGGGCCTTCCTCACCTCCTGGGTCTGCCGCTGCCGGAGCGGGGGCAGGTCCTGGGTCCAGTGGAGCTTGTCCAGCTCAACAGTGTCCATGTGCAGCCACCCTCTGTCGGGGGCTACGGGCAGGGCCAGGGCTGGGGAGATGGAAGCAGAGCAGTATTCTCTAAAGGACTCAGCTCACTGGCTCACTGGCATCCCAGCCATCACCCCGTAACCGCCACATCCATCTCTACCCAAGGGCCTGGCAGCCTCTGTCTTCAGCTATAGCTAAACTGCATGGCCCAGGAGCTGGAACTCCTGGGAACTGGGTGAATGTCTCAAATATGGCAGAACACACGCAGGCCCTGGGCTCTAGCTGCTATCTGACTCCAGGGATTTGTTGGGAGGGGAAGGAGGAAGAGGAGAAGGTAAGGAAGAGAAGAGAGAGGGAGCAGAGGAGGAAGGGAGAGCCACATATATCAGGGAAAACATAGTTCTCCACAGCCTAGTACCAACCTCTTAAAGGAGCAGCGAAGTAGGGACAATGAAGAGGGAGCAGCTACACCGCTTCAGGGAGGCAAGATACAAAAACACACACCCTTCCTTTCTCACCACAACCCCACCCGTCCTGCTCAGCTGGCCTGGAGCTCATCCAGGGGCAGGAGGGTCCTGATTCTCATAATTCAATTTCTTCTTTTGTTAATCACTAATAAAATAATCAGATTCCTGGGAAATGAGTGCTCCCACTGGCTTCTGTGCGTCAGGTCTGGCATGTTCACGAGATGTGTCACTCTTCCCCCGTCACCCCAGCCCTGCTGTCTTCCCTGGCCCCTAACCCCGACACTGAGAGCAGAGGCAGAAAACTGGGCTGCATGTAGGGAGAAGCTGGAAGGGAGAAGATGGTCTGCCAGGGAGGGGGCCGTTCAGCCATCACACACTGCAGATGAAGACTGATTTCAGTGCAACAATGAGGATTCATATTAGGTGCTCAAGGACAGAGAAGATTCTCTTTTCTCATCTGCCAGAAGGAATACTTGCCTCTACTTTTATTCCCCAAAAGATGTCCCCCCCACTTCCTGCAAACCTGGGGCTCCTGACTCCAGCTTCTCTTCCTGCCTGGGTTCAGTGGAAGAAGTTGGCATAATGGGGTCTTCTCCAGTAACCTCAACAGAGGATCCTCCTGGCCTCTGCTCCTTGGTGGCCTTTTCTTCTGCTTGCTCATGGGTGCAGCTGCGAGATTGCAAGAAAGCAACCAAGCTGGGATCTAGAGGAGAGGGAGGGGAAAATGGGTGAGGTCAGATCCTCTCTAACCTCCTCTAGACCTGAAACCTGAATACTGCCTGCCTGTGGATGCCAAGATAAGCCACTTCCCTGCCCTGCCTGAGCCCCCTGCACTCTCCTGGGACCTGCCTGCCCAACCCTGTGCTTGGCTCCAGGTCATAGGCCCAAAGTAAGTGGCTGTGGAAAAAATGAATGTTGACTAGGGTGAAAGAGAAGGCATTTAGGGAAACAATTTCTCTCACTTTTAGCTAATTTATTTATGCACAAATCCTCACTAAAAACCCAATATACACTATGCTCTATATAAGTGCTAGATATACAGTTTGGAATAAGATAGACTTGGTGCACAGAAACTAGGAGGGAGGTACAGTATAGTAGGGCATCACATAGTGGAGCATACTGCAGCCATGTGAGAGAACAGCTATAATACAGCGCCTATTACACTAGGGTAGTACAGTACACCCAGCACAGTGGTTAAGAGCAGGGCCTATGAGACCACATGGACCCGGGTTCATATCTCATCCATGTTCCTTACCAGCCGAGTGACCTGGGGGAGAATTTCTCAAAATTTTGAGCCTCAGTTTTTCTTTTTCTTTTTCATAAGTAAATGAGGTTAGTAGTACCTACCTCACAGGACAGTTTGAGGACAGACTGGTATAATGCATTCAAGTACTCAGCATAATGCCTAGCAACCGCAGTAAACTTTCCTCAATAAGTGGCTGTCCCTTTTTAGCTCAGTTTCAGCAGGAAAGCCAGCTACTCATACCGAGCTGAGCCAGTAGCCTCTGCTGTTCCTGCAGGATCTCCTCAGGAGTCATGGCTTGAAGTCTTGCTATGTTCTCTTCATGGATAGTCTGGGCTTCCTGCTCAGCCTCCTGGCCCCTGAGCCCTTTCCCTGTGACCAGATGGGGTTTCTGGAAGTTGTGGCTGCCCCATGGAAGCTGGTGATACTTCTCCCTGGGTGTGAGTGACTCACAGGTCAAAGCACCTGGAAGAAGTATATGATCAGTTTCATTGCCTCATACCAACTGGACTTTTTGGCCCTCTTCTCCAATCCCATTAGCCCTGGAGACAGATGGAGGCCTTAGAGCTTTCCCGGGCAGAGGGTAGAGACCCCACCTCTAACCCCTACTCCTTCTTTCCCTTGGATTTATATGAGAAGGTTTCCCTTAGAAGCATTTCCGACTCTTCTCATAGATGTTCAGGCTGGTACCTGCCTCTAGGCCATGCCCCCAGCTGTCCTGCTGGTAATCTGCATCATTAAAGGAACCAGGGCTTCTATCTTCTTTTACAGTCTCTGCCAGACACTTCTATCCTCTCCCTTAGCTGGCCTTCTTCCTGCACTTAAGACCCAGAAATGGACCCAAGCCACCCACACTTAATACTCTAAGGGAGGATATGGGACAGCTTCCTCTTTAGATGGCTCAAATGTAATTTATATTTGAAACAGGGAATATGTACATCCAAAGATGACTCTATGATCATGCATCACAAAAAAGCCAAGCCCGTGCCTTTTCAACTTCAGCTCACCCTCTGGTGGGTCCACAGTAGACACAACCCCTCTGCCTGGTGGGACACTGGCTTCAGACACTCTCCTTGCTGCAATCTCCTGGGCAAAGATGCTCCTCTTACCAGATACTGCTGGCTTCCTCTACGGGGCAAAAAAAAACAACAAGGATGACTGATATTCACTAACTCATTCTCTTCTCAACCTCTTTATACCAAGGTCAGTAGAACCAAGAGATAAAAGGGAATTGCTTAATCTCCAAGAATCACAACTCTAGTGTTCAGAAAAAGAAGGGTATTACAGGAGCAGAGCTCTTGAAGTCTGACAGACTTGTGTTGGATTTCTGACTCTTCTGTCTATTAGATACATGGTGTTGGTCAAGTTATATATCTTTTGGAGGGGGTCTCAGTTTCTTCACTTGAAAGAATGGGGATAATGTTACCTACCTTAGATGGTTATTATAAGGATTAAATGAAATAATGCATATGAAGTGCTTAGTATGGTGCCACTTTAACAACAGAATTATTTATCATTATTAAGATTAATGATCTGGCCCTGGCTGGTATGGCTGAGTGGATTGAGCGCGGGCTACAAACCAAAGGGTTGCCAGTTCAATTCCCAGTCAGGGCACATGCCTGGGTTGTGGGCCAGGTCCCCAGTGGGGGCCATGTGAGAGGCAACCACACACTGATGTTTCTCTTCCTCTCTTTCTCCCTCCCTTCCCCTCTCTCTAAAAATAAATAAATAAAATCTTAAAAAAAAAAAAAGATTAACGATCTAGCCCTGGCAAGGTAACTCAGTTGGTTAGAGCATCATCCTGATATGCCAAGGTTGTGGGTTAGATACCCAGAATGGGCACATACAAAAATCAACTAATGAATTTATCAGTAAGTGGAACAACAAAAAAATCTGTTGTTTTTTCTCTCTCTCCTTCCCTTTCCCTCTCTAAATCACTAAATAAAAATTTTAAAAAATTATCGATCTGGGAAAGATGTACTATGAGACTATGAGGCTCACTTGACTGAACCCTAAAGCACCATCCAAGTAGGTTACTCCTGCCTACCTGTCTCCCCTGTGAGCGATGGAATACAGGGGGGAATGCAACACCACTGGGCACAGGCAAATTCACAGCCACCGAACTTGTATCTCGTTCCTGCAGCAACAGAGTACAAAGGAGTGATGACACAGAGATTTCCCCGGGCTGGAGCCTATTCCAGTAGCCCCAGTTCTGTATAACTAGAACCTCACTCTAGGAAGTGATACACCCACCTTGCTTTTTAGGGCACAGTGATTCTACAATTGATCTTAGCCAAAAGGCCAAGAAGTGGTGGGGGACAGTGATTCTAAACCAGGCCCCAACCTGACTGTAGGTCCCACCCTTCTAAATCATCCTTTACTCATAAGGCTCACCACCCCCACCCAATGTCGTTGCTGCTCCAGGATGCCTTGTCCCACTCAGTGAGGGTAAGACGCACAATGATCTTAGTCAAGACAGCAGTGATGTGCTGATCATGCTTGTTCAGCCTCTCCTCAGCATCCTCATTGTCAGCCAGGGGATGGCCGGGGCTAGGCTTGGCTCTTTTGGGGGGAGCAGGAACCAAAGCTGGAGGCAAATCTGGGAGACCTGGGAGAAAGAAAAAACAACCCAGATGTGAGGATATTCATATATTCCCAGGAAGAGTCTGAGGGCTAGGGGAAAGCCAAAGAAAGAAAGTCAGCTGCTGAGGGGCCCTGGCTCAAGCTGTGTGACCTTGGGCAAGATCTTTACCTCTCCGGGCCTCAGTTTCTTTCTATGTAAAATGGGAGTGCAGCAACAGTGGCTCTGCAGTGTATGAAATAATAACGGGTAGAATCCAGCCACAACAGAAAGAGGAAGGAGACTCTCAGGCTGCACCCTCTCCTTCTCAGCCTCACACCCACAGCCACTCACTGTCCAGCATCACCGTATCGCGATGATCCTGCAGCATAGGCTGGTCCAGGTTAGCAGTGGCACCTCTCCTACTTCCTTTCTTCACCAACTGTACTGCTGGGGCTGCCCCAGCTGCGAGAAAATGATTCTGGAATCGCAGCAGGTCCACCTCGGACTCCCCTGGCTTTGGTCTTGACAGCATCTTGACACTCCAGGTGCATTCCCACTGCAGCTCTTTCCAGCACTGTTTCAGTGTGGGGACTCCCTCTCATTCACCCCTAAAAGCAATAAAGATGGGCCTTCTTTAAGTGAACCCTGGTTCTCTTTCTTGTGCATCAAAGAAGCCTCTTTTTCCTCGCCAACTCACTCCTCCTCATTCAGGCCTTCTCGCCATTCCCTTCCTCTTTAGCCCTCCCTGATGTTGTCAGCCTAGCAACAATATTTATTGCCAACTTAGGCTGTTTACTACCTGTGGATAATAAAAAGTCTCAGCAACAACTGTAGAGGAACTAAGGAAAATGTTACCAGGAGCCAGACAGATAAATGTGTCATACCAGGGAGCAGAGATTCTGTATCAAACTGGAAAGCACATGCCTGACCTAAAAGTACTTAGTTAGTAAACCACCTCGGGCTGTAAAGGACCGATATATAAAAATCACTTCTATTTTTATACACTATCAAAGAACGATCAGAAAATGAAATTAAGAAAACAATTCCACTTACAACAGTATTAAAAAGAACAAAATACGTAAGAGTAAATTTCACCAAGGAAGTATTAGTCTCGTACACTGCGGGGCCCCACAACTCCGCGTAGGGCTCTATGGTCGCGCGTGCTCTTGGACCACCCGCGTCAGCAAAGAGAAATCACGTAGTTTCAGCCTACGCGGCCGGTGGATGGAGGGAGGGCCGTGCCCGGGATCTCCACACCGAAGTGGCCTCGGCCGCTCCTGTGCAGTCCAAACACATTCCCGCAGGCTCTGACCAAAGAACTGTTACTCTGCAACAGAGCCCTTCGCGGAGATGCCCTGAAGTCCGTCTCTCCAGACCTGCGCCTACTCACTCTTGCACAGCCTGGGGGCCGCCATCTTGCCCCGCACGGTCTTCGTTTCCGCCGCCTCCCGATTTGAGCTTCCGCCCCGCAGCCGGGCTCCGCCTCTCTGGGCCTGGCTCCGCCCGCTCTGGGGTTTGTTGGCTTGCCTTTAGGGACCACTTGAGCGCGAAAGTACTTCGCTTGCAGTGTACCCACCACGTGAGGTTTGTGCTGACAGTCCACATCCTTCGATGTACAGTAGGCACAGGTCCTTCACATACAGCACCCCGAGACAGAGGCAAAGGGCTCCTCACTAGCGCGGATAACCCAAACTGCAGGAATGGTGGTGGTGAGAAGAGGGAAGAAAGCAGCCTCACTGCCCGCAAGGCGATCCCCTTCGTGAGCATTCTGCCTTTGTTAGCCAGTGTCCATTACTGGAAATTTTCCTTTCCACTCTACCCCCAAAGTGTTTCTCTTAAGGCCTAGCTGGAGTCAACTGTAAAACCTTGGCCAACCTGGCTACTCACTGAACTTCGCTTGGAACCTTGTGTGGCTGGTATGTTGGGGACTATCACTAGTTACCTTTTCACAAGCATATGTTTTGTACCCTTCCATAGATTGTGAGTTCCTCGGGGGCATCAGGCCTTCTTTTTTGCATCCCTAACACTCAGCACCCACCGTTTTGCCATGCACATAGGACCTTAGTCAGTCATTGCTATCTTAGGGCAGCCAATAATTAGTCCAGTGGTTCTCAAACTTGAACAGGCACCAGTCACCTGGAGGGCTTCTTAAAATAGATTGCTGGCCCTTGCTGCTATGTCTCAGTTGGTTAGAGCGTCATTCAGTGGCCCCCGGCGTGGGGGTTGGGAGGGGTCGCAGCCTGGATTCTGATCCCAGCAAGTGCCTTGGTTGTGGGTTCCTCCTGAGGCACGTAGGAGAATGTTTCTCTCTCCTCGATGTTTCTCTCCCTCTCTACCACCCTCCTTCTCTCCCTTCCTTACCCTCTCTCTAAAATCAATAACCATGTACTCGGGTGAGGATAAAAAAACAAAACAAAAACAAAAAACAGATTACTGGACCTTGTCCTCAGAGTTTCTGATTCAGTAGGTCTGGAATAGGACCTGAGAATTTGCATTCCAGCAAGTTTTAGAACTTTTTTTAGTTCTCTTGACCTCAACTGCAGCAGTAAATTTCAACTACTGGGATTTAGCCAAACTTGAAGTCCAAAATAGTACTGGATCTGGTCAGAAGTTATGAGAAATGAGGGAGGGGAACTGGAGCCAAAAATGTAGGAAGAATGATAGTCGAAAATCGTTGTTTGAACGCCTAATGATATAATCACTCCAGGCAATGATCATTAATGGCTGATAAAACAAATGAAAGGCTGATTAGGATTTTATATGGATGGGTCAGGTTACCAACTTATGAATCTACTGATGAATCTTTTTTTAAAAGATTTTATTTATTTACTTTTAGAGAGAAGGGAAGGGAGAAAGAAAGAGAGGGAGAGAAGCATCAATGTGTGGTTGCCTCTCACATGCCCCCAACTGGGGACCTCACCCACAACCCAGGCATGTGTCCTGACTGGGAATTGAACCAGCGCCTAATGCACTGAGCCACACCAGCCAGGGCTGAATCTGTTGATTAATCTTAACATCACTAAAAATGGGATCACTGGACATAATATGCTTCATGATGTGATACAGTTAGAAATACAAAAAACACTTCTTCAGAAGGCTTCATGACAAAAAAATTAAATCTAGCCAAGCATCTAGATCTAACTATCAAACTTCAGGAAATATGGGCAGGAGAAGAACATGTTAAATGATAACACAAGGATACAATTTTTAAAAATCCAGATTGTGGGAAGTTCTTTTTTAAAAAAAGATTTTATTTATTTTATTTTTAGAAAGAGGGGAAGGAAGGGAGAAAGAGAGGGAGAGAAACATCCATTAGTTGCCCCTTGCTCACCCCCAACTGGGGACCTGGCCCAGGCATGTGTCCTGACCTGGAATCAAACTACAATCTTTCAATTCTCAGGCCGGTGCTCAATCCACTGAGCCACATCAGTCAGAGTCAGATTGTGGGAAATTATTCAAATTTCTTCTATACATTTCATATCCAAATGAGAAAGAGATTATCTATTAAATATATGGTCCTTATTTATATTCTGATTCAAACAAACCTACTATAAAAAGACATCTTTTTGAGACTGTTGGGAAAAACTAAATACAAACTGAGTGCAATATGATATTACGGATTTGTTAAAAATGTATTGGGTATGGATGTGTTTTTTAAAATAACTTTATTTTAGAATAGTTTTAGATTTACAGAAAAATTGCAAATATAGTTTCCCTTTATCCCAAACATAATTTTCCCTGTTATTAATATCTAACATTAAATGGTACTTTTTTTTTTTCAGAATTAATGCACCACTATTGACACATTATTACTAACTAAAGCCTACATTTTATTCAGATATCCTCGACTTATCTTCAGCTTTTCCCTAATGTCCTCTTTCTGTTCCACCAGCCACATTATTTAGTTGTCACGTCTCCTTAGGCTCCTCTCAGCTGGGACAGTTTTGTGGACTTCGGTTTTTGATGACTTGGATAGTTTAAAGTAGTACTGGTATTTTTAGAATGTCCCTCAATTGGTATTTTTCTGATGTTTTTTTCATTATTAGACTGGGCTTATGGGTTTTTTAAAAAAAAGATTTTATTTATTTATTTTTAGCGAGAGGGGAAGGAGGGAGAAAGAGAGGGAAACATCAACCGGTTGCCTCTCACATGCCCCCACCTGGGGACCTGGTCCGCAACCCAGGCTTGTGCCCTGACGGGGAATCGAACCAGCAACCTTTTGGTTTGCAGGCTGACGCTCAGTCCTCTGAGCCACACCAGCTGGGGCAAGCCTGGGCTTATGGGTTTTGGGGGGGAAGACCACAGGGCTAAAATGCCATTTTACAAGGGTAGCTACTAACAACACGACTTGCCACTGTTTATGTTAACCTTACTCATCTGGCAGAGGTAATGTTTGTCGGGCCTCCTACTCCAAAGTTACCTCTACCCCACAATGTTCCATCCTGTCATTTTCGGAAAGCAGTCACTTTGTGCAGCCCGCACATGAGTGTGGAGTTGTGCTCCACCTCCTTGAGAGTGAAGTATCCACATACATTATTTGTAATTCTTCTTTACGGGAGCTTTATCCACACTCCCTGTTTGTTTCTTATTCCAACATATATTGATATGTGACCCTTTGACATATGCCATCATTGTGTGTGTTTGGGTTCCTGTTTCTGGTTCGGGCACTTTCTTACTTTCTGGGACTGTAATATGCTCCAGACTCATCTTGTATATTTCCTGCCCTAGTCCTAGAATCAACCATTTTTCCAAGGACTCTTGGTTCCTTTTACTAGAAAATAGTATTAGAAGGCAAGATTTGAGAGCTAGATATGCCCATTGCCATGGGGGTGTCTTGCTTTTTGCCCTTCTCATCTGACAAAGGAAACATACATGTATACTGTTATATATATGCAATGTCTATAAATATTTTTATATATAACCACTTGAATCTATATATGGATGAGTTATTTTAAAGTCTGTTACAGATATAGTGTAATATTTACAGCTGAAAATAGTTATACAGCTAAGATTTGCTTTTAAAAACTCCAGCAAAAGCCCTGATTGATGTGGCTTAGTGGGTTGGGCATCGTTCAGAAAACCAAAAGGTCATTGGCTAGATTCCCAGTCAGAGCACATGTCTGGTTGCGAGGCCAGGTTCCTGGTTAGGGTGCATGCGAGAGGCAACCTTTCGATGTTTCTCTCTCTTTCTCCTTCCCTTCCCTTTCTCTAAAAATAAATAAATAAATAAAGTCTTTTAAAAAATAAAAACTCCAGCCCTGGCTGGTATGGCTCAGTGGATTGGGTGCTGGCCTGTGGACTGAAAGGTTGCTGGTTCAGTTCCCAGCCAGGTCCCCAACTGGGGGGTGTGCCAGAGTGAGAGACAACCAATCAGTGTATCTCTCACACATTGATGTTTCTCTTCCTTTCTTTCTCCCTCCCTTCCACACTCTCTAAAGGTAAATAAATAAAATCTTAAAAAAAATAAAATAAAAACTCCAGCAAAACAACAAAATAATAGGACAGTTGACTAAGATAATACAGAG
Source organism: Macrotus californicus (assembly GCA_007922815.1). Taxonomy (NCBI): domain Eukaryota; kingdom Metazoa; phylum Chordata; class Mammalia; order Chiroptera; family Phyllostomidae; genus Macrotus; species Macrotus californicus. Next base: position 62,444 of record VMDR010001805.1, read on the forward strand.
TGATGGGTATATTGGATATTCATCATTACACTATTCTTTCTACTTGTGTGTATGTTTAAAATATTCCATGATAAATTTTTTTTTAAACATTTTACTTGTTTATTTTTAGATAGAAGGAAAGAGAGGGAGAAAGGGAGAGAAACATCAGTGTGTGGTTGCTTCTCATGTCCCCCCTACTGGGGACCCAGCCCACAACCCAGGCATGTGCCCTGACTGGGAATTGAACCCATGATTGTTTGGTTCTCAGGTCAGTGCTCAGTCCACTGAGCCACACCAGCCAGGGCCGTAATAAATTTTTTAATAGAAATTTTTTAATAGACCAGCCTGAAAACCAAAAGGTCGCCAGTTTGATTCCAAGTTGGGGCACATGCCTGGGGTGCAGGCCAGGTCCCCCGTTGAGGGTATTTGAGAGGCAACCAATTGATGTATCTCTCACACACGGATGCTTCTCTCCCTCTAAAAAAAAAAAAAAAAAGATCCAGAAAAGCTTCCTTTAAAGATGTCAAGTCAAAAAGAGAAATACAGACAGCCTGACACAGGGCATTCAGACACACACTCACACTCACACACGAAACTCTTCCTTTCTAGCTGAAACTCTGCCATCCCTAAGTGAAATTTTGAAGAGGACAATTTTTTTCTTCCACATGTTTGGACTCATCTGCCTGTACAGAAACCTCAAACTTACTGCTGTCTTTCTAGTTCCTAAATCTGCTTTTGGGAAAAATCTGATCATTTGAAAGTTCCCTGTGACTATAAATCAAAGTGTAGTTTCTCCTAGGAATTTACCTTTCTGCTTCATCTTTGGCTGGACACGGAGTGGCATTGTTTTGGGCTTAGGAATTTCAGGCAAGGACTATTTGGCGGGCACAGAAACAGTCCCCAGTGTCCCTGGAATTGTACCTGTGGGTAGTTTTCCTCCAAGCCCCACAAGCATAGATTCCCTGTCTTCTCTAAGGTGACTGAGGAACGCTCTGTGCCCTGCCTCATTCCTTAAGGGAGACTTCCCAACTCTCTCCTCTTTAACCAGTGGTTGGGAAAGAACAGAGCCTTGGTCACAGGGCTGGGGAGACTGCCAGGATGCCATGGCTCACCTCTTGGTTCCCTCTTGGTCTCCCTACCTCTAACCCAGGGGTGAGAGAGGGTTGGGAAGACGGGGAGAGGAGGTCCCAACTCTGAAAATGGTGAAGTAGCTGCTTCCTGTGGGCAGATGGTTTTTATTTCCAGGTTTGTCTTCGTTTTCTCTGGATCTTTGGCCTGGTTGGGCAGTCCTGGGTCATACAAGGCAGACAGTGGGGAGATACTGAATTCACCTGTGTAGTGAAATGCCAGGGCTCAACCTAGCTCCATCCATAAAGGACTGTTGTGGCCCTTTCTCTTTCCTGCAGTCCCTTTTACTCCCCATGGATAGATCCTAGCTGGCTCCTGTTTTGTTCTGAGGACAGGAATTCCTGCGACAGCTGATCTTGCATTAGGTCAAATACATTTCCTGTTGATTTGATTAGTTTCCTTCCAAGCAAGGCATTTATAAAAGGAAAGGAGATTTTTGCAGGCATGTATTTGCATAGGCCGCCAACCTCCTCCAGGCATGCTCACGCTCACGCTCATGCTCACGCACATTTTCTCCTTATCCACCCACAAAGCGTCAGTCACATTTAGAGTTTGCACAAATGCACACCCTCCCTCATGTATCACAATGCACACCCTCTCACCCACCTACACACCTCTCCCACAAAATCACACCTGCTTGCATACCCTTAAAAGTATATTCCTATACCATGCAGAGAGAGAGAGAGGAGATAGGTAAGAAGAATGGGTTGTGAGGGCTAAGGAAGGCAAGCGCCCTGCAAGCACAAATGCTAAGAATTGAGAGGGATTCAGAAGCAGGGGTAGAGGAAACAGGATCTCAGGGCTTCAGGCCCTGCGTGGACAGTGTGCCGTGGTCAGGAGACAGTGATGTGTCTCAGGTCTGCAGCTGAGGCAGGGGAGGTTGAGTAGAGAATGCAGTGGCATCCATGACCTGTCTGAGGAGCCTGTTTTGACGGGTGGCAAAGGATGTTCCTTGGTCTGGCATTCCTGGTCAGAGTTCAGGAAATGACTGGGAGAGAGTGAGGAGAGTAAAGGAAGTGGAAGGCTGGTTTTGGACTCTGGGTTTAACATTCTCTAGGAGGATTCTTTCCATGGTCAATACGAGGCCTCTTCCTTCCACTGTAAACCGGAAGTCCCCTCTAGAGAGGACAGGTGGGGGAGAGAGCCTTAAGAGGTGACAAGTGCTCAATCAAGTGCAGGGCTGCAGCAGCCACATCGCCGCAGTAGGGCCCTTGCAAATCTGGTTTCAGCACGAGACGGTTGTCTGCCTGATCTGATCCGACTCAGCCCAAATTCAGAAGCTGTGGATTCTGGGAAGGAGCAATTTTTTTTTTTTTTTTTCTTTAGGAAACAGTCCTGGAGCTAACCCACAGTGCCCAAGAAAACTGGTGTGGTGCTCCGCTAACCTGAAGGCTGGGCCCCTGCCATCATACAGCGCTTCCGCTTCCGCTTCCGGAGTCTCTCCCTGTGCTGCCGCCTGGGGGCGCTCCCAGCTGGGTCTGAGGCTGCCTCCAGCACTGCTGTTGCTGTTATCATTAGCGTAATTAATAAACAAGCACTGATGGAGCCAAGTGGAGAAAGGGGCAGGCCCTCGCAGCGAATCCCTGGAAAGATCCAATGAGGCTGCAGGGCAGTAGGGGACTCAGTGGTGGCTTGTCCCTCCTCCCCACCCAGGAATTCTGGAAAGGGCCCTCTGGAGTAAGCTCCAAGGCCCAGGGAGATAGAGGCTAGGGCAAGGGGAAGGGAACGCCTAGATTTGGAACCAGCTTAGCATCTGCCTGACAGGATGTCCGTGGGAGCAACCACCCCGGTGATTACTGGTTGTGGGACAGGCCCAGCTCTGAGGAAATTATTTAACAGGCATCTGCTTATTTATTTATGGAGTGCCTACGGTGTGCATGGTGCTCTACTAATAACTAATGTTTTATTAGACACTGAAGTAATAGAGCCAACTTTCATATCAGGTCCTGCGAAGTGGGAGGTAGAAGCTGAGGAAGCAACTAGGAAGCATGATAACCCCCCAAGGATATGGGCCACCGGACTCTGGCCTAGCAAATAAAACCTGAGGGGTTACCAAGAAGAGCTCAGAAAACTCAAGACTCAAGGCCCAAGGTCTTGGACATAAAGGGGTGGGGAGTGGAGCACGAATTGGGGAATTTGGGTGAAAGTCTCAAGAAAGAGACATGAAGGGGTGCTATCCTGCGGGGGTAGCCCTGAGTCACAATTTCGGGGGTCCTGATGGTTGGAAGTGTCTAGGACATTGAGATGCTTTATATCCTGAGAAGCAGGTGCTGGGTTTTCAGGACCAGAATCTGGACAAAAGTTGGTGTGTGGTAGAGGCTGCTAGCAAGGTTTTGAGGGAAGGATCAGGAGTGTTGAAAAGATTCTGGAGTGTATTTGGGAAAGGAGGGGCGTGGCTGGGGTGCCATCCAGGGACCCACTCAGATCCTCGGGTTTGGCATCGAGGTAGCTGGGGCAGGGGGTGCTGGCCAGGGTGGCGATCGGCCGGAAGCCAGAGACTAGTCTGGCAACCGCCAGTTTGGCGCTCGGAGCAAGCCGCCCGGGGCCCCGCGGGGGGGCGGTACGAGCTCCGGCTGCGGGCGGGAGGAGTGGGGAGGAGGCGGCGGCTCGGAGAAGAACATGAATCAGCGGCGGCGGCGACGGCCGTGGAAAGAGTGCGGTGGCCCAGGAGCGGCCCCGGGGACCCCGCGCCGCTGACGGCGGGCGCCGCGACTCTGCGGGCGCGGGTCTCGGAGGCCCGGGCCCCAGCACCGCCCCCGGCCGTCCCCCGCCCCTCCCTCCTCAGCTCTCCTCTCCCCTTCCTCCTCCTCATTTCTCTCTCCCTCCTCCCCGGTCACTCGCCGGCCGGGCCCGGCATGGTGCGGCGTCGCCGCGGATGGCGCTGAGGCGGTGCATGGGGCGGTCGGGGCTCCCGCTGCTCTCGCGGCCGCCGCCGCCGCCGCCGCTGCTGCTGCTGGCGGGTCTGGCCACTCTTCTGCTCCCGGAGCCGGTGGCCGAAGGTAGGAGCTGGCCCGGGAGGCGGCGCGAAGCAGGGGCTGCGGAGGGGCGCGGCCGTGTCGGAGCCGGGCGTCGCAGCCCGGCGAACCCCGGGCCTGGGCGGGCCGGAGATTTGGGTGCGGGGGCCAAAGCTGGAAGGCCGAGGCTCGGGGGCTGGGGGAGGGGCAGTAGCGATGTGTTCGCAGTCGGATCTCGTGCCCCCACCCCCAACTTTCTCTCGTCTGGGGCTCTCCTGGCGAGGTGGGAAGGAAAGGAGTGTGCTGAGCGGTCAGCGGCGGTGTTGGGGACTGGATTTTCTCACCTCTATGTCCCTAGTTGTCTGCCCCCCTTCCAGTCCTGGGGACCCCCATTCTGCGCACCCCACAAACCATGATCTCTCTCTGAAATCACTGGGGCTGGGGCTGAGCACCCAAGAGACACCATTTAGGCACAGGGGCTGTGAAGGTGCCGGCTCACAGAGAACGTCTGGGCACACTCTAGTTTCTGTGCCCGCTGAGCTCCCTGAAGCCTGGCATGTTGGAGAGGGTGAGAGAGGTTGCCAGTCCTCGTGGGGGTTAGCCTTGTGTTTCCACGTAGCCACGGGGGCATTTGCCAGTCACATAGTGCTCCTTGCAGCACCCTGGATCCTCAGGTTCACTCTCCACGCCCCCGAGATTGCCGGGTGTGCACGGGGGTGAGCCTCTCCCTCCTCGCCCTGCGACCGATCCTGACCGGATGAAGGGAGTAAGGAGAAACACAGGCCGGAGCAGCCGGCACTGAGCTGGCACCTTCTCTTGAGACAGCACTCCCTGCCGACTCTCAGGGAAGGGAAAGGAAGCAGTGAAAAGTATTTACAATCTGAGAGGCGTGTGTCTCAGGATCAGAGAGTCCAGGATTTGTCTATAGAGTCACACAGCAAAGAGTAGGAAGAAGCAGAACCGGATTTCAGCTATGGATAGTTCAGAGGAGACCAGGAGGGGTGTGTGTGTGTGTGTGTGTGTCTGTCTGTCTGTCTGTCTGTCTGTAGAGGGTAGTGTTCAGAGGGTGGCTTCTGTTGGTGTGACAGTAGCTCAGGGGGCTTGTGCTCCCCATTCAGGGCCCCTCCCCTCCCTTCCACCGCCTACCTTCCTAGCACCCACCACAGCACACATTCAGGTATTAATAGAGCAGGCGGCTGCCAGGAAGGCTGCCATGTGTTTGATCTGACGTGGTTTTGCAGCCATATGTTCTCCACTTCAGGGGAGCACCCCCCTTCCCTTCCTCAGCCTCCTTTCTTTTGCCTGGGTGGGGTGCAGGGGATTGTCAGCAGTAGTACAGGTCTGGGCTGACACCTTGGGTGGAGAACTGGCTGCCGGTTGCACTGGCTGGGTAAGGGCAGCCGTTCCCCAGGTAGTACCTGCCCCAGGTGTACAAGAACGTCCCACTCTTTCAGCTTGGCTTGCCTTCTTTTTGGTTTTGGGGCCTGAACTTAACATTGCCCAGCAGGGAGGCATGGGGCAGAGGTCTCTTCCTTAGCACTGGGGGAACCTGGCAGTGGCAGAAATGGTGCCTGGAGAGCCTGTCATCACCCCTCCCCACAGCCCTGCCACATTGTCTTGCCTCTGCTTCCTTAGCCATTGACTGAGAATGAGCCCTGACACAGAAGCTAGATTCTAGAAGAGGATAGGGGCTATTTCCAGAGACAGGGGACCGCTCAAGCTGGCTGACACATTCTCCTTCCCACCTCACAGGCCTGAAGTTCATGGGAGCCCCGGCGAAGCTGACAGTGTCTCAGGGGCAGCCGGTGAGTCTCAACTGCAGTATGGAGGGGATGGAGGATCCTGACATACAGTGGATGAAGGACGGGGCTGTGGTCCAGGGCCTGGATCAGGTGTACCTCTCACTCAGCGAGCAGCACTGGATCGGCTTCCTCAGGTGCAGGACTGTGGGGGAAGGTGTGGGATGCCAGCCTGGGGACGTTGGGAGCTGGGGGCAGTGCTGATGCCCGGAGGTCTGTGGTTCTTTATTTGGCAACCTGTGGAAACTTCTAGAAGTTGGGGGAAGCTGAACCCATTGAGTCTGCCCTGCAGAGCTGCCCGCCATGACCCTGGGAGGTGAGCCTGGTGTCCTGTTTCCACAGCCTGAAGTCAGCGGAGCGTTCTGACGCAGGCCAGTACTGGTGCCAGGTGGAGGATGGGGGCAAAACCAAGACTTCCCCGCCAGTGTCACTCACAGTAGAAGGTGAGGAGGACCATGGGCACCTTGGCTGCCTGCTGGTGACTACACCTCTGGGAAACAAAGCTCGGTGGGGGAAAGCTGCCTCAGTACCTTCTGGAGCCTGATAGCACCAGGCTCCAGGCCTACCCCAACATCAGAAAACCATACGCACTGGAGTCGGGGCATTTGAGAACCAAGGGAACAACTAGGACTCACAACCTATGGGATGCAAGTCATTTTCAGTTGTCTGAACAGCAAGCCTCAAGCACCCATCTGGGCTGGACCCTGTTTTGCCAAATGGCCAGGCCAGGAGGGGTAGAAATGGGGGAGGGGAGGACGGATCTGCAGCTGTGAGAGCTCAGAGCTGTCCAGCCCAGGAAAACAAAGTGACTAAGGAAGTAACAAAGGGCTCTCAACTGGGTCTGGGTCCTGCGGGCGGAACTCTGTTCAAGCTCCCGCCCACTTCTCCCTTTTTGTCCTTCCCCCAGCTCCCCACCCTCTGCGTGTCTCTTGCTCAGAGAGAAGGGCTATCACAGCAGATCTGGGAAGGGAGAATCTGCCTTGCCCAAGGGGACAGCATAAAGGATATTCCTAAGGGGGGCAAAGGAGAGCTCTTCTGTCAAGCCAGGTGCCTGCTCTGCAGCTGACCCAATCGTAAGGGCCTGTGGGACCTTATGCAGAGAGAGCTTCAAATGGTAGCAAACTTGTGGTTTGGGCAGTTGGAAGCTGAGAGGTGGCACATCTCATTCCCCATGCCCCTTTTCTCCCTAGGTGTGCCGGTTTTCACCGTGCAGCCGAAAGATCTGGCGGTACCACCCAATGCCCCTTTCCAACTGTCTTGTGAGGCCGTGGGTCCCCCTGAACCTGTTACCATTATCTGGTGGAGAGAACACACGAAGGTTGGGGGACCTGCTCCCTCTCCTTCTGTTTTAAATGTAACAGGTGAGCAAGCTTAGGAGGGGCATTGAGCAGGGGTGGTAAGGCTGGCAGAGCTCCGATCTGCTTAAATCACTGTTTGCTGTTGTGAGGGTCCAGAGCAAACCCTGATGCCTGGTACGTGAGCCGCACCATTGTTTAGCTCGTTAGTCAGGTGTGCTAGGCTGGCTGGGTGGGCAGATTAGTGGTGATCCTGCTGTGTGTGCCCAAGGAGGATGCTGGAGCCTCTTTCCCTGGTTCATGATAGTGCAGGCTGTCGCTGGGAGGTGTAGTGGGTAGGTTCAGGGGCACCCATTCCTCCTCCACCCCCGCTTCTCCCTAGGGAAAGAGCCAGGAACCAGCCCACGCAGAGCTAGGAGGAGTGTCTGGCAGACTTGCCTAGAAGATGAGCGTCTTGGGCCGAAACGTAGAGGGAAGGAAAATGGCGAGGGGAGGGCAGCACAAAAATACAGGGTCTCCTCTCCTAACGGCCCCTGTGTTGTTTTCCTAAACAACTTCTGTGCATACCTCCGCACAGTTAGACCAAAAGCAGCCTCACCTGCACTCCTGCCTAGACCCCAGGATCCTTGGGCACGTACCTCACGTGGTTGAGAGGCTCAACTTATCTGTGAAACAAAGTTAATGTTTCTGGTGGAGGCTTGGACTGGCCAAAAAAGATTGTTGTCTGAGGTTGGTCTCAGGGACTGGCCAGTGGGAGGGACGGGCTCTGACCTGCCAAGATCCCTAGCCGTGTGGATCTTGAGAAGAGGTGGCTTGCAGGACCTGTTGGAAACAAGGACAGGTCCTGTGCCAGGAGGGGCTGGGTTGGAGCAGATCAGAAGGGGGCTTGAGTTTCGTTCTCCAGATGTGCCTGGTTGGGACCCTCAGGCAGCTGGCCTGATAACAAGCCCTCACTGAACTCCTACTCCACACACCACACTGTGCTAGGCACCACGGGGGGTGGAAGGGATACAAAGAACTAGCAGCCATCTGTCCAGCCCCCAAGGAATTAGAGACAAGACACATGCATAAGGAGCCAAGAACTGTTGCAAGGCAAAGAATCTGCAGACACAGCAATGCCATGGCACAGAGCAAATGGCGAAGGGCTCTGGAATGTGCAATAAAGGAGTGACCAGAAGAGGGAGGCAGTTTTGTGCTGTGTTTGGGAGATGGGATTGAAGTGGGAGAGGTGGTACAGCATCTCCCAAAGGCTTACTGGGTGCCGTGCACTTTACATATTTGGTGCTCAACAATTCCCCCATTTGGGAGATGAGAAGGCAGAGCCCCAGCCTTTGGATTTATACCCAGGCCCAATAGACTCCAAAGTCCCCTCCCTGTTCATTCTGCCGTACCCAGCTATGTAGCCCCTTTGGCTGGAGGGACTTCCGGGATGTTAAGTTCTGGAGCCTAAGTATCCACCTTCCCCAATCCCAGGCTGAGTAGGAGTTGCTGCTTGAGGGTGGGGGGTAGGGGTAGGGGTAGGGGTAAGGGTAGGGGCTGACTGAAATTTTCCGGCCCCAGGGGTGACCCGAAGCACTGTGTTCTCCTGTGAAGCTCACAACCGGAAAGGCCTGGCCTCTTCTCGCCCAGCTACTGTGCATCTTCAAGGTAGGAGAACAGGCAGGAAGAGAGGGTAGGTGAGGCAGGGGCATTCTTGGCAAGCTGTCCAGCAGTGGGGAAAGGCAGAATCAATCGTTGGGTGTTCCAGCTCTTCTCAGTCCTGCTGGGATCTGAGGGATGAGGGGTTAATTGGCATAGCTCCATGCCTAGTGGGAGCACCTGAGACCCTGCTGAGGCTGAGATGAGAATAGAAACTTGACGTCACAGCAGATTTCCCACAATGAGACAGCCGTTGGAAGGGAGGGAGGAGAGAGAGCGCCAGCGGGAGATGGTCAAGGCTCATGCCCAACCTTGCTTCTGCCAGCCCCTGTGGAGGGAGTGGGGGAGGGGAAAACAGCCTGGCAGGTTGCTAGAGGAGACCCAAGGGGCTGTGTGTGCACAGAGGGAGGGAAGTGGGGGGAGAGCCAGCTTCTGGAGAAAGGGCTGTGACAGTAGGGGCTTCCTCTCCCAAGGCTGAGGTAGTGCCCGCCCCCCACACCCACTATCTTACCCTTTTCCTTGGTCAGACAGGGCCCCTGATTCAGGAAGAGGCAACCTCTCCCCATAGCCTAGGCACTCTCCTGATATGAGCACCTGCCTCCTACTGGTTGCTTGGCGTGTATAGTTCTGTGGTTCTAGGAGTGCGGAGTAGTCATCTGTAGTTTAAGGGGAGGCAGGCCCTAGGGAGGGACTCAAGGCTTGGCTCTCATGCCTTCTGTCCCTTCCTCTCATGTCCTTCTGGGCACGGAACTCCAGGGCACTGACTCTGAGTTCCCACCCACAGCACTGCCTGCAGCCCCCTTCAACATCACGGTGACAAAGCTCTCCAGCAGCAATGCTAGCGTGGCCTGGACACCTGGTGCCGATGGCCGAGCTGTGCTCCAGTCCTGCACAGTCCAGGTAAACTGAGAGGGCGGGACAGGCTCTCCTGGCCATGTTCATTCTGGCTGCTTTAGTGGCACTTTGTGGACAGTGGTATCGCATTAGATAGCACTAGATTTGCCCATGGGGTTTGTCTCCAGCTCTATTTGGGTGTTGTTCCCTTACCGGGAACAGTCCAGGCCACTGCCTCTTATCACAGGGTGCTCTGGTAACCAAGTGGCTGTGCAGATTGGCTGAAACCCATGCATTCTTCAGGCTGGAAAGCAAATCACTAGACCAGATTTGGGATGTCTGGAAGGGTTTTTCTTAATGTTGCTGAAAACCCAAACCTTTGATTTATCTGATACCCGCACTCTCATGCCTCACCCCCTCACTCATGCCAGAGGGAACAAGAGCACTAGGAGTTCTAGGCCCCAGAGAGCAAAAACCTGGGTAAGGTGATACTAAAAACAAGAGGCGACACAGGCTTATTTATTTTCAGATGTTTAATCAAAAGATATTTAATGAGCACCTTGGAAACTTCTAGACAGTTCCCTAGGCAAGAGAAGCCCTTGCTCTGCCCTCCGCCATTTAGATAACCTCATCCCAGCCCTCCTTTGGCTGCACCCCTGCACCCCTTGTCCCAGGGCAAGTGGGGCCTGCCTACCCAGATCGTGAGGACAGTCCCTCCCTCCCCCAGCCACCACACCCCACCATACTCTAGTTGCTTAGGGTTCCTTGTCTTGTGACAAGTCTGCTTCTGGGCTTGGTGGCCTTTTCCCTGATCCATCCCTGGGGGGGCATGGAATGTACGCCTGTGTCCGAAGGGCAGCCATTTGTCGGGGGAAGGGTATGCCGGCATATTTCCACACCTGTGCACGTGACGTCCCTCACAGTACAGGTCCTGTGCCACCACGTTCTGGCTTGGGTGTCCAAGGAGTTAGAGGATTATAAAGGCAAACCTGACCTTCCAGGTTGTTTTGAAGTTTTGTCTGTCAGTATTAAGATAGAAAGTATAGAAAATATTTTGGTATTTTATGTAACAGTTTTGTTAGTTGATTTGTAACACTTAAATATTTAGCTATATGGTACATGGGTCTCTACATGTACTGTTGCCCTGGGCTTCCAAACTGGGAGGTGAAGGCCTGGTTCACGGTGCCCCTAGGCTCCCAGTGACTGCCCTTGAGAAGCTCTGAGGCTTTGGTCTGGCTGGCACAGTAAGTGGCAACTACTGTCACCAAGTTACACGCCAAGTATAAAGGGGCACGAATTCTCTGGAGTAGTTGAGAAAGTCCTTCACAGAGAAAGTGGTATTTGTGTTGAGTCTCAAAGGATGAGTTGTACTTTACTAGGAAGAGCAGGTCCTTCTGAGCAAAGGGAACAGCATTCGCAAAGGCATGGAGCTGTGACACCTGATGTGTTATTAGTGGGGAGGGTCGGTGGGAAGGGGTGGGTTGTGGTTGCTCATAGACTTAGAGGAGGCATTCGCTCAAGCCCCCCACATCTATCCCATCTTCTGTCTCCCTCTACATCATTAGTTTTCTGATTCTCTGTAGGTGATGCAGGCCCCAGGAGGCTGGGAGGTCCTGGCTGTCGTGGTCCCTGTGCCACCTTTCACCTGCCTTCTCCGGGACCTGGCACCTGCCACCAACTACAGCCTCAGGGTGCGCTGTGCCAATGCCTTGGGGCCTTCTCCGTATGCTGACTGGGTGCCCTTTCGGACAAAGGGTCTGGGTAAGGCACTCTCAGCAGAGTGGCCACTGGGCTGGGGTGGGGGCGGGGCCATCTGGGCTCCAGTTCTGAGCTCAGATGACTGGGAGAGGAACTACCAGAGGGAGCTTATGCATCATTTGGCAAATACTTATTGATGACCTGCAGCCTGCTTATGAGCTAGATAAATCCTACTCCCTCCCCCCTCGCTGCAGCTCTAGTTCTGGTAAGTGGTACAGATGAGCAAAGTAAATAAGATCAGATAAGGAGAGTGCCCCAGGGTTAGGTCTGATTGATAAGGAAGGAGCCATGTTTGGGGGTATCACTGCAGAAGGAGGGCACAGTAAGTGCGAAGACCTCATGGCAGGAACTTGTGTGAGTTCTCTGGCAATTGCAAGGAGGTTGGCAAGACTGCGACAGGGGGACAGGGCGTAGTGAAGGATGTGGCTGAGGCAGTGGCCCTCCTCCCCAGGACAAGGGTGAGAGTGGTCAGGGCTGGGAGGCCAGCTTTTCCCCTACCCGTTGCTCTCTAAGCTGTTTCGTTCTTGGGAGTTGGCTCCAAAGGCCTACGTGGGACAGTGATGGTGAGAAGGGCAGGGCTCTTAGCAACCTTCTCTCTTTGGGTGCAGCCCCAGCCCGTGCCCCCCAGAACCTCCGTGCCATCCGCACAGACTCAGGCCTCATCCTGGAGTGGGAAGAAGTGATCCCCGAGGGCCCTTTCGAGAGCCCCCTGGGGCCCTATAAGCTGTCCTGGGTTCAAGACAACGGAACCCAGGTAAGGGAAAGAACCCAGGTAAGGGAAGGAACCCAGGTAAGGGAAGACCAAAGCCTCCAGTTCTTTAGTGTCCTTGAGTCACCCCTCAGGGCTCTAAAGCCCCGGCTTCAGAACCCTGTCCTTGGTGGGCTGGGGCTCCCACCACCCCAGGGAGCCCACTTCTCCCACCTTCCCCTGCAGGCTGCACTTCTTATTGGATTATGTTTTCTGTTAGGATTGCATCCATTGGCTACTTTGTATGTAAAGCAGGAAGCACATTTCTGCACAGCCTGTGAGAGGGCACAGATAAGGCCTTATTATCCTCAGGCCAGTTCCCTCCCATCATCCCCCCCCCCCCCCTGCCCCCTGCTGCATTCCTGGGACTGAGCCTTGTTTGTGTTCCCCAGGGGCCTCTGCAGCTCAGAGCAGGAATGTGATCACTCCCAGCAGGTTGTGTTCCTGCAACCTCTGAGCCCAGTGCCCCTAGGCTCCCATGTTCCTAGCTATACCTTTTCTGCCTTCAGGCCCCAGCTGCAGGCCTTTTCCTCAGGCTCAGTGTGAGATGGGGCTTTTCTTGGCTGCAGGGTGAACTGGTAGTAGAGGGGACCTGGGCCAACCTGACAGTCTGGGATCCGCAGAAGGACCTGATCGTGCGTGTGTGTGTCTCCAACACAGTTGGCTGTGGGCCCTGGAGTCAGCCACTGGTGGTCTCATCTCATGACCACGCAGGTGAGGCCAGTAGAGGAAGGGGACAGGATGAGGGCTTTCAAGCGCACCCTAGACTGGTGGGAGGAGCCTGGCGGCACCTTACCTCTTGACAGGCCGAAGGCTTGGAGTTGAGCAGTTGAGCCCGGGGTCGGTACTTACACTGCACCTCATTCTCTGGTTGTGCCTCAGGTCCCATAGCCAGAGTGAGTCACTGACAGGGTAGGAGCTCTCTGGACTTCCTTTGGAGTCTCTTTCTACTCAGGACCTCAATTAACTTAAGGGAGTCTCTTGAACAGGCCAGATGGCCATCACTGGCAAGCTCGAAAGGGACTCTTTGGTGTTAGCCTGCCTCATGCCCATGTCCCCCACAGGCCAGCAGGGCCCTCCCCACAGCCGCACGTCCTGGGTGCCTGTGGTCCTGGGCGTGCTGACGGCCCTGGTGACAGCTGCTGCCCTGGCTCTCATCCTGCTTCGGAAGAGGCGGAAGGAGACACGCTTCGGGTAAGGGGTAGGGACACAGAGGAAGAGGCAGGTAGGTGGTGACTGAAGTCCTGGGGCTGACCCTGAGTCCTGGCTTTCCCTTTAGGCAAGCCTTTGACAGTGTCATGGCTCGAGGAGAGCCAGCCGTTCACTTCCGGGCAGCCCGGTCCTTCAGTCGGGAAAGGCCTGAGCGCATCGAGGCCACGTGTGAGTGGTGGGGAAGCTGCACAGGCGGAGTGGGCTATCTCCTACCCTCTGTATCCGTTACTAGTTCATTGATTTGACTGATGTGATGTGTCCCAAACACACAGAATGGAAAAGACATGGACTTTGCCTTGTAGAGGTCGCCATTCTAGCTGTGGGAGAGCCAAACTAAGCTCCTCTCTGCCCTGTGGGTGGGGTCTGGGGTGTAGGAGGCAGGCTGGGTTTGGGGTTAGAAACCAGAGTCCCTCTCTTCTCTCCACCCCTCCCCACCAGTGGACAGTTTGGGCATCAGCGATGAGCTGAAGGACAAACTGGAGGATGTGCTCGTCCCAGAGCAACAGTTCACCCTGGGCCGCATGTTGGGCAGAGGTACGGGGGGCTGTGCAGGGATCGGGGTGGCCGCAGTTTGCCGTGTCTGTGTGTGTTTGGTTGCTCCCATCCCTTTGAGGGTGTGGATTTGGGTCAGCCCCCCTAAAGAGGATGTGCTCCTGTGTTTGGGGTGCTTGGGGGAATGGCAGCTGGGGACAGGGAGCACTGGTGAGGAGTTACTCCCAGCATACTGTGCTCTGGCTGTGGATGAGGGAGCCTCCACCAATGGCCCCAGAGTCTAATGAGTTTGTGTCCCTATGGAGGGTCACCTGGGACCCCACCCACAGGGTGGGAGGGAAGAACAAGAGGGTGAGGGGACTCCTCACCACATTTGGACTGGTTTGTAGGAGAGTTCGGTTCAGTGCGGGAGGCCCAATTGAAGCAGGAGGACGGCTCGTTTGTGAAAGTGGCCGTGAAGATGCTGAAAGGTGAGTGGAGAGCAGCAGATGTGGAGTGAGGGCATTGCTTGGGAGGATGAGGGGGGACTGATCCTAAAGCAGGTGCTGCTGGGCCCCTGGGCTCTCCGTGGAGACTTAGTCAGCACTAACTGGGAGGCCACGTGACTAACTCACAGGCACAAGCCCACACACAGTCGTGCCCCAGCCTTTGCTCTCTGCCGGCAGCACTGACTGCCCTCTGGGCTCACGCAGAGTGATGAAAGCTGCGGCTGGTCCAGCTGCTGGGCTGTCCAAAGGGAAGGCAGCAGCGAGTGGAGAAATTCATAGACAGCACCATTCCTGTAGCAAGGTTTCTCCTGCCCGTGTCCAGATTCTCTCCTGGGTCCCCTGGGAAGCCCAGGATATCTGAAGGACAACACTTAGGGGTCTTGGGTCAGAAGTGGGGGCACATCTTCCTCACTCCCTCCCTCCCATCCTTCCCTCCCAGCTGACATCATTGCCTCGAGCGACATTGAAGAGTTCCTCAGGGAAGCAGCCTGCATGAAGGAGTTTGACCACCCACATGTGGCCCAGCTTATCGGTGAGCTCCTTCTTAGGGCAGGCAGATACGAAATAAGGCTAAAACTGTGCTCCCCAAAGGTGGGAGGGCAGCCTGCGGGAGCGAGGCTCAGCCTTACCTGCTGAGCAAGCAGATGGCAAAATAGCCAGGAGGTCCTGGCTGAAATCTGCTCAGACTCCAGTTAAAGAGTTTAGCTTCCAGGCCCTGTACCAAAAGTGTGCACATGAAGGAGGAAGAGGGGACAGAGAGGGTGCTCCAGAGATCTGGGGACAGCCACAGTCCATCTCGGGTGGTCACGAGGCCAGTGTGGAACTTCTGGGGAAAGATGTAGTAGAGGCAGGGGCTCATGCGGACACCTGAGCCACCCTTTGACCATTCCGTGACCCACTCCTGACTCTCCCTTGTTCCCAGGGGTCAGCCTCCGGAGCAGGGCCAAAGGCCGTCTCCCCATCCCCATGGTCATCCTGCCCTTCATGAAGCACGGGGACCTGCACGCCTTCCTGCTTGCCTCCCGGATTGGGGAGAATCCCTTTGTGAGTGCCGGAGGTGGGAGTGGCCAGGAGTAGGAAAGGGACAAAAACCCTGGGAGAGGGGTCCAATTGAACTGGTTGGGAGAAGGCAGGCCCTGAATTTGACCGTTTTGTTTTGTTTTTCATTACCATTTATCCCCCTTATACTTCCTCTCCCCTGTAGTCACTACACTGTTGTCCATGTCCATGAGTCCTTTCTCCTTTTTGCTTGATCCCTCCACCCCCTAAATGTCCCATCTCAGAGCTCAGTCTGCTCTCTGTGAGTCTGTCACTGATTTGCTTGTTAGTTCAGTCTGTTCATTAGATTCCACATATGAGTGAAATCATGTGGTGTTTGTCAAGTTTGACTCTTTATGCTTGCTGGGAATTAACTGTAGGCTGGACAAGGACCCTTTCTCGGAGAAGAGGCCTGTGGAGTCCCCAGTTGGGGGAATCTTCACTTGGGGTGCTCTGGAACATTTGCCAAAGCATCCTTGCTTTGGGGAGCCCTTCTACTTCCTTTCTTTCAGTGATTCCAAGGACAGTCTTTAGGCTTTCTGGCCGAGGAACCCCATTTACGTGCCCTGACTGGGTAGACAGATCCAGGCTGAGCTGGCTCTGTCTGCCCACCAGAACCTGCCCCTGCAGACCCTGATTCGGTTCATGGTGGACATTGCCTGTGGCATGGAGTACCTGAGCTCCCGGAACTTCATCCATCGAGACCTGGCTGCTCGGAATTGCATGTATGTGGATTCTGGAGGCCCGAACTGGGAGGGAGTGGCTAGTGCCTGGAGGAACTGGCTGATTGTCAGCTCTCACCCAGGGCAGTATCTGCTAGGCGAGGGGACAGCTTGGGAACCGAGTAAGGCTGCCACCATGATGACCCCATCCTTCAATACCCCTCCTAGGCTGGCAGAAGACATGACTGTGTGCGTAGCCGATTTTGGGCTGTCCCGGAAGATCTACAGTGGGGACTACTATCGTCAGGGCTGTGCCTCCAAATTGCCTGTCAAGTGGCTGGCCCTGGAGAGCCTGGCTGACAACCTGTATACTGTGCACAGTGACGTGGTGAGTGGTGGCACAGTGAGGCTTGGTGGTGACTCAAGTGGTGTGGACTGGTGTGTGGGTGGGCCTGTAGGATCCTCAAGGGCCCAGCCAGGTCAGCACTCCAGGCCTCAGCTGCCTTGTGTGAGGCCCCTGAGCCCCAAGATGTGCTTGCCCTGGGGGCTCTGCCTGGTTCAGGAAGCCTAGTGACGGCTTTCCTCTTCAGGAAGCCTAGTGACGGTTTTCCTCTTGCCTCGACTCTGTCACAGTGGGCCTTCGGGGTGACCATGTGGGAGATCATGACTCGTGGGCAGACGCCATATGCTGGCATCGAGAATGCTGAGATTTACAACTACCTCATCGGCGGGAACCGCCTGAAACAGCCTCCGGACTGCACGGAGGACGTGTGAGTTCCCGGGGCGGGGCGAGGCGTCAGGGGAGGAAACGGGGATCCGGGTTTCCGTGGACCACTGACACCGCAGCTGCCAGGCCAGCCAGAACTTTGATTAGACCCTTTTTTATTTATTTTTTTTATTTTTTAATTTTTATTTGTTGATTTTAGAGAGAGAAGAAGGAAGAGAGTCAAAGAGAGAGAGAAACATCGATTTGTTGTTCTGCTTATTTCTGCATTCATTGGTTGATTTTTGTATGTGCCCTGACCAGGGAATGAACCTGTAACATTGGCTTATGGAGATAACACTCTAACCAACTGAGCTATGCAGCCAGGGCTGATTAGACCCTTTAAAAAAAAAATGTCCTTGTTGTTCATTCAAGGGAAGACTGACCTTCACCCCAGACTTCTTCACCTACCCACACCCCCATTTTCTTTCTTTCCTCCCTTCCTGTCTCCTGTCCCTCACTCCGGCCTCTTCCTGCCACTGTTTCCTCCAGTTTCCAGGGAGAACCAGGAACCCAGAAGGCAGAGGTTACGGGACTGAGCAGCAGTCAGCGCAGGTTTCCCTGGCACCTTCCCCTCCCCCCTGCTCGGGCCCCAGCTAGTCTCAGACCTCCTAGGTGGGCAGAGCTGTCCTCCCTCTAGAGAGGGCTGCACCTGGGGGGAGGGGGGACAAGGAAGAAACGCTGCTCCATCACATTCCTTGCTTGATAAGGAGGGGGTGCTGGGGGTGAGAGGTTGGGTTCCTTTCTTGTCTTGGCCTCTTAGGGGGGTGGAGGGACTCCCTCCCGCTGACACTAGTGAAAAGGCCCTCTGGGGCCCAGGAACACCTGGCTTGCATGGGCTGAGGGAGTAACACTAGAACAGACCAATCCCTGTGGGCGTCATGGTTAAGAGGCACATACTCTGAAGTGACAGGGATCCAGGTTCAAACCCCAACTCGTTCACTTAATACTGTGTGACATTGGTCATGTTACTTGACCTCTTTAATCCCAGGTCCTCTTCTACAAACTGGGGATGCTACGTAATAGTCTTTTCCTCATAGGATTAGAGGAGGATTACCTCTCTTGTGGTGGAACTGGACCTCCAGCAGTCCAGGAATGTGGACTGGTAGCAGAAGGCTCAGCCTGATGAATGGTGGGGTCCTCTTTTTCTAGGGCAGGCAGTTGGAAGTGCCCTGAGCCTGAACTGTGGGTAAGAGACAAATCAGTCTCAAACCAGGCTACCCCTCCTATTCATTCAGCAGAGCCCAGGACATGGCAGGGACAGGAAGCTAGGCTGCAGCCTGCCTAGGCTTCTGGAGCTGCAGAGAGTCTGCTGGGCAGTGGGGACCAGCCCCTGCCTTAGTCTCCTGGGCTGGAGCTGGTGTTGTCAATAGAGGGTGGGCGGACGCTGGCCTCCCACCAGGCAGCCTGGTGGACAGGCGCCAGTTGGCTCCTAGCACAGCCTTGAGAATGTGTCCCAGCCCGGCCACAGACCCTTGGCCCCAGACCATTCCCATGGCCCACTTGGTGTCTGGCACGGTTCCCCCACCATTGGGGGCCCCTGTCAGGAGGGCTGGTGTGTGGGGAGCGTTGGGAGCTTTCTTATAGGCACAAGGAGAGAGTCAGGCATTTGCTGTTTCTGACTAATCTGGTCTCAGCCCCTTCCTATCAATTCTTTTTTTTCCTCCTTGGCCTGAGGAATGCCCTAGGAACAGGATAAGACCTCAGGGCATCTGTAAGGTTCCTGAAACTGTGTGTCAGAAGTGTTCCTGCCAGGGGAAGAGGGCTGGAAGCTCTCGTCAGATCTCAAAGGTACCTGCGAGCAAAGAGGATTTAAGGCTGCCTGAAGAGTTGAGGGTTTAGGACAAAGGGTGGGTGTCAGAATCCACATCCCAGGTGGTGTCCTGCCAGACAAACACCCCTAGCACTTCCTTCCAAGCAGAATAGGAGGGACTCTGGCTTCCAATTGCAGCTTCATCACTTTTTACCTGTGTGACATTAGCAAGATTTTTAACCTCTCTGCACTTCAGTTCCCACATTGGTAAAGTGAGGACCCTTATTTCAGAGGGTTGTTGTGAGAAGAGTCCCTGGTACATGATGGTAAGTCCTGTACATGAATGTGTTAAATTAAAAAAATTTTAAATCCAGGTTTTGGCCCTGGCTGGGGCAGCTCAGTGGACTGAGCACCAGCCTGCGAACCAAAAGGTCGCCAGTTCGATTCCCAGTCAGGGCACAAACCTGGGTTGCGGGCCAGGTCCCCAGTTGGGGGCGTGCGAGAGGCAATTGATCTATGTATCTCTAACAAACATTGACACATCGCTGTTTCTCTCCCTCTCTTCCTCCCTTCCCCTCTCTAAAAACAAATAAATAAAATATTTTAAAATATATTTTTTTAAATCCTGGTTTTGTATGATTAAGGACCCTCTGCTTTTGTGCAAATGCCCATCCTTCCCCTTTCTTCTGGCTCCTCACGGCCGCCCGTTGCTCTTCTGTCTGCCCCCAGATACGAGCTCATGTACCAGTGCTGGAGCGCCGACCCCAAGCAGCGCCCAAGCTTCACATGCCTGCGAATGGAGCTGGAAAACATTCTGGGCCACCTGTCTGTGCTGTCCACCAGCCAGGACCCCTTGTACATCAACCTGGAGAGAGCCGAGGAGCCTGCTGAGGGACACAGCCTGGAGCGGCCTAGTGGGGACCAGGCTTGTGGCGGGGCTGAGGATGGCAGTGGCATGGGGGCAGTAGGGGGCACCCCCAGTGACTATCGGTACATCCTCAGCCCTGGAGGGCTAGCTGAGCAGCCCAGGCAGGAGGAGCAGCAGCCAGAAAGCCCCCACAATGAGTCCCAGAGGCTACAGCTGCTGCAGCAAGGCCTACTGCCCCACAGTAGCTGTTAGTCCACAGGCAGAGGGCATCTGGGGCCACATGGCTAGCTCTGCTGGCTGACTCAGCCCCATCTGACCCCAGCCCAGGCAGCAGGGCATGGAGGCTCCTGTGGTAGTCTTCCCAAGCTGTGCTGGAAGCCTGGACCAACCAAATCGCCCAATCCCAGTTCTTCCTGCAGCCACTCTATGGCCAGCCTGATCTCCTCAGTTAGGGCCTTGGCTGCGTGGAGGTGGACCAGGCCTGGTTGTCTAAACCCAGGCAGCTGGCAGGAGGGGGTGGTTATGTTTCCATGGTTACCATGGGTGTGGAAAGGAGTTGGGGGAAGAGTACATCTAGCCCTGTGGGCCCCTACTCTCCCGGATGAGCTACCCTACTGCTTCAGTGCGTGTGTTGAGGTGTTTCTGTGAACCCCAGGCCTGTGCCCACACTTGGGGGTTAAATGCCCAGGTGTGCCCTCCTCACAGAGATGCCCTTGTATTACTCCTCTTTAGGTGAGAGTTGGCACACTTGGGACCTAAGCCCTGTGATAGGAGGCAGTGGGACATTCTCAGGTCTGAGTTGTTGTCACCTTCCTGCTTACCAGCTCTGCCTAGGCCAGGACTAAAGTGCAGCTGACCAGGTCACAGCAAGGCATGCTGGGTTACCACAGGCAACCACCTGCCCAACTTGTAAAGGCAGTGCCCTGAACCTGGCAAGAAGGGGTGCTGTAGGGCTTGCCCAGCAGTGAATGAGGCAAGAGAGACCAGGAGCCCCTCTTCACTCCCCCTTACAGTGTGTCTAAGCATGCTACCAAATCCCGAAATATCCTAAGACTAACAAAGGCAGCTGTGTCTGAGCCCAGTCCTTCCATGCAGCATCTCTTAGTCCCAACGTTCCCTCTAACTGGACACCCTCTTCTGTCCCAGGCCTCTGGGGAGAGAAGGAAAACAGGCCTGATGGCTGGTGTGGGTGAGGAGTTACTAGAGCCTGGACCCCAGCCCTGGCTGGGGGAGTGCATGGGGTGCGCCTTTGCTGTTAGGGACATTTCCAAACCCTTAGATGCTGTTTAAAAACTGAAATAAAATTGAAGACTAAAAACCTATGGCTTTGTCTCTTAAATTAAGTTTGCTTTTTTTTCCAGATCCTCAAAATGAAGTATTTCCACATAGAGAAAAGTCTGGAGAGACATATGCCAAAATGTTAACAGCTGTTACCTTTACATGTGATTAAGAAAGCTTTGTTTCCTTCGTGCTTTCAAAGTTGTTTGCATTGAGCACAAACTGCTTTTGTAATTAGAGAAGACCCCAAAGAATCTGATACTAAATAGTCATGGTAGATAATTGGGGAAATGCAGAAAGCCACTTAAAAAATACTAAATACCCTGGATGGGGAAGGTGGTGGGTGAAGGTGGAAGAGAGGATAAGGGGGATAAATGGTAATGGAAAAAACACAATAAAAAATGAACTATTTAAAAAATGCTAAATACCACCCTGGCTGGGTAGCTCATTTGGTTAGAGTGTCGTCCCGATATGCCTAGGTTGCAGGTTCCACCCCTGGTTGGCACATACCAAAAGCAACAATGAGTGCATTAATGGGTGGGGGCAACAAGTCCATGCTTCTCTCCCTTCCTCTATTTCTACCACTTGGAAGTAACCACCTTTTGAAAATACACATGTTTTTGCCCTGGCTGGTGTGGCTCAGTGGACTGAGTGCTGGCCTGCAAACCCAAGGATTGTGGGTTTGATTCCCAGTCAGGGCACGTGCTTGGGTTGCAGGGACAGGTCCCTGGATGGGGGCGTGTGAGAGGCAACCACACATTGATATTCTCCCTCTTTCTCCCTCCCTCCCTCTCTGAAAATAAATAAATAAAATCTTTTTTGAAAAAAAGAAAATACAAATGTTTTGAAAAAGTTCTTCATCTTGGAACAAGGACAAAGAGCCTGCTTTGGCTGTCTCCTCTTCTACCATTGGGTGTGAGACTTCATTCTCACCTTTGTGCCATTGGCCGGAGCCCGGGGAAACTGGGAAAAAGTGGGCAAAGAGAATGGCGAGCCTCCTGAGGATTAGAAATAAAGACATGACGTTTGCTTCCAAATATCTACACCTGAGAATTTTAGTTTAGAAGCTTTTAGAGCAAGGTCTTGGGAACATGCGGCAGGAGGCGTGAGAAACAGGCCCAGCTCTGTGCTGAGAGCTGTGGGGAAACTGGGCGGGCACAGGTATCACACTGCTGGCTAAGGGTGATAGAATGAGGCAGGTGCTTCTGAAAGCATACCGAATATTCTGAAAAACCTGTTGCTGACACTCCAGATTCTGATTCCCACAGGGATTATGACACCTGAATTGACTTCCAGGGAAGTGGCTTTCAGAATGTTTCCTGCTGGACTGCAGGTGATGATTATGTGTGAGGTAATGTTTGGGGGTTACTGACTGAGAAGACCTTTACTCAAATAATCTTCCATTAATGGTCTAACATGCCAGGCCCTGTGCCTAGCACTTCATATATACTCATTTAGTACACAGAGCATTCCTATCAAGTGGGAATATAAGAAATGAAGAGTAACTGGCCCAAGATTATGTATTATAACTGATGAGTGGTAGCTCCAGGCTCCAAACCCACTAAGTGAGAGTGGAGAGTCTGTGCTGGCTCCTCCCACCACTCCAGAGAGCACTCTGAGGCTCTATTGTGATCATGTCATCTTTTGGGTGAATGCAGTCAATAGTAGGCACCTTTTGAAATGCACAGGAGTTCTGACATGAGTGTGTGGGAGTTATCTGCCAGTAATTAAATCAGGGTAGGTAATTTATCAGCTTAGTATCTTTTCCTCATGAACCTTTCTGTTCCCCAAACCTGGCATGGTCAAGGGGTTTGAGGTAGGAGATAAAAGTGGAATTTTTAAAGACCTTTTTATTGAAGTGTAAGACACAAAAAAAGTACACCAATCAGAAGTGTATAGGCCTTAAGAATTCCCACAAATGGCTCAGGCTGGGTAGCTCAGTTGGTTAGAGCATTGGTTTTTTTCAATGTGCTGAGTTTGCAGGTTTGATCCCCAGTCAGGACACATAAGACTCAAACAACAAATGCATAAATAAGTGGAACAACAAATTGATGTTTCTCTCTCTCTCTCTCTCTCTCTTTTTTCCCTTCCTTTCTCTCTCTAAAATCAATAAATTTAAAAAGTTTTTAGCAGGGGCTGAGAACCAAAGGGTCACCAGTTCGAATCTCAGTCAGGGCACATGCCTGAGTTGCGGGCCAGGTCCCCAATACGGGGTGCTCAAGAGGTAACCACACACTGATACTTCTCTCCCTCTCTTCCCTTTTGTCTAAAAATGAATAAGTAAAATCTTTAAAATTTTTTTTTTACAAAAAGAATTTTCACATTCGGATCTATATATAACCAGCAACATTACCAGCCCTAACCCTTGGTTCCTGCCGCTGTTGACCTCCTGCCCCTCCCCAAAGGTAACTTCTATTCTGACTTCTAACATCGTGGTTAGTGTGGCTCTCTTTTGAGGTTCATATAAATGGAGTCATATAGGTTGGGTTATTTGGTTGCCTTCTTCCACTCAGCAATTTGTTTTCTAGAATTGTCTAACCATAGCAATTTTGATGGGGGTCAAAGATTAGAGATGAGTATTGTTTTGTGTTTCTTTGGTTTTTATTACGTCTTCTAGCTCAGTCTGTGTGTGTGTGTTAAAGATTTTATTTATTTATTTTTAGAAAGAGGAGAAAGGAGGGAGAAAGAGAGGGAAAGAAACATCAGTGTGAGAGAGAAACATTGATCAGTTGCCTCTCCCAGACCCCCAACCAGGGACCCAGCCCATCAACCCAGGCATGTCTCCTGACCAGGAACTGAACCAGCAACCTTTCAGTCCACAAGCAGGTACTCAATCCACTGAGCCACATCAGCCAGGGCTAGCTCATTGTTGCTAATACCTCAAACAAGATCCTCCAGAGAAATCACCTGAGAATCTTGTTAAAGTGTAGACTGATTCAGTAGGTCTCAGGTGGGGCCTGAGATTCTGCACTTCTAACCAATTCCTACGTGATGCGGAGGCTGCTGGTCTAAGCACCACACTGTGCTCCATCACTGATTTGAAAGTGTGGAGCAAGTGTCTGAAAAATCATTCACTAATGGAAAAGACTGGAACACAATTTCTACATCTCATAAAATGTAATTACTTTTTCTTTCTGTGTTCCTGATTGATATTTTTCTATTTAAAAAATTAACTTATCTTTCTAAATAGACGTCAATACAATACTCATGATAAAAATTAAAAAGGTATAGAAAGGTAGATAGTGAAAATAAGTTGTCTTGCCCCTGGTCCCTTGGTTACTCCCTCTAGAAGTAACCACTGTTACTGATTTATGAAGTTTTTAAGGGATATTTTACCCATATGCTTATTTTCCTTTTTTAAAAAATATTTTATTTATTTATTTTTAGAGACAGGGAAAGGTAGGGAGAAAGAGAGGGAGAGAAACATGGATGTGAGAAAGGAACATCAATCGGTTGCCTCTCCTAGGCACTCAACCACCCGACCAGGGCAGGACTGAGTCTGCAACCCAGGCATGTGTCCTGACCGGGAATCCAACTGACAACCTTTTGTTTTGCGAGACAATGCCCAACCAACTGAGCCACCCTGGTAATGGTTTACTTTTCTTTTATAAAATTTATTGTGCCTGCTACCCTGGCTGGCGTGGCTCAGTGGACTGAGTGCCCACCTGCGAAGTACAGGGTCACGGGTTTGGTTCCCAGTCAGGGCACATTCCTGGGTTGTGGGCCAGGTCCCCGGTAGGGGCGTGTGAGAGGCAACCACACATTGATGTTTCTCTCCCTCTCTTTCTCCCTCCTTTCCCCTTTCCCTAAAATAAATAAATAAAATCCTTTAAAAAATTATTGTATGTGCTGTTTGCCCCTTGTTCTTTTTATTAACAATATGTATGAGTAAATAGTTAATGGTATATATTTTGGATAATGTTCTAAGTACTTTTGGTATTTCTTTTAACTCATTTAATCTTCACAACAGCCCTGTGCATTAGGTACAGTTATCGTTTCCATTTTATATATGTAATGCAACTCTAGTGTTCCCTACAGAGCCTCTACATTGTGAAGACTTCCCCCTAGCTGTGCTGACACCGCTCCACTCCTTTGTATGATGTCAGCTTATTTAACAAGCTCCCTATGGATAGATATTTACATTGTTTGAAATACTTTGTTATTACAAATGGTGTTGCAATGAATTTTCTAGGCATGTTATCTCATTCTCGTAGGAATGCAGCTACAAGAAAATTCCTAAAAGAGAAGTTGCTGAGTCAGAGGAATGGGTATTTAACTTTGGTTGATGTTGCCAAGTGGCCTTCCATTGGTAAGTTTTACCTCTCTGGTGAGACTGGTACTTCACTAGAACTTCAGTTTGCACCTCTCTCTCTCTCTCTCTTTTTTTTTTTTTTTTTGCATTTCTCTTATTATGAATGAAGCATCTTTCCAGATGTTTAAGAGCCATTTTGATTTTCTTTGCTGTGAACTGTTTGTCATATACTTTCCTACTAAGTTGTTTTGGTCTTCTGTTTCCAATTTGTAAGCACTCTTTTCCCACCCTAATCCTCACATGAGGATATTTTATTGATTTGAGAAAGAGAAAGAGAGAGAGAAACATAGATGTGAGAGAGAGACATGGATCATCAGTTGCCTCCCACATGAACACCTGGGCTAAGAATAAACCCACAACCTAGGTATGTGCCCTCACTGGGAATCTAACCTGGTATTTTTTCATTGTGGTGGCTGTTTGTGTCTGTGTGAGCCTGTATTTGTGTGTGGCTTCTGGGTTTGATGTCATATTTAGAAAGGACTTCCCACTCCAAGATTATTTTTATGTTTTATTTTTAAAAGATTTTATTTATTTATTTTTAGAGAGAGGGGAAGGGAAGGAGAAAGAGAGGGGGAGAAACATCAGTGTGTGGTTGCCTTTCACACACCCCCATCTGGGGACCTGGCCTGCAACCCAGGCATGTGCCCTGACTGGGAATGGGACCAGCGACCCTTTGGTTCACAGGCCTGTGCTCAATCCACTGAGCCATACCAGCCAGGCTCCGAGATTATTTTTTAAAAACCTACATTTTCTTCTAGTGATTCTAAAGTTTATTTTTCAGTGTTTCATTTTGAGATAAATGTATCTTATGAGATATGGATCTAAATTTTTTTCTTTACTTTTTTAAAGATTTTCTTTATTTTTTTAGAGACAAGGGAAAGGAGAGAGAGGGAGCAACCCAGGCATGTACCCTGACTGGGAATCAAACCAGCAACCTTTTGCTTTGCAGGCCAGCACTCAATCTGCTGAGCCACACCAGCCAGGACTGAATTTCTATGTTTTACAAATGGCTAACCATTGTCCCAACACCATATATTGAACAAACTATATTTTCAAACATTTCTTGAATAATCTATCTCTGTGTATGTATTTCTATACATTACTTCCTTTGTCATATACCTTATTCACATATATGTATTTGGGTTTTTCTAGACACATCTTCCCTCACCCAGCATCTGGGGAATTTGCCTTGCCAGCTCTCATTTCCCTTTTGTAGTTATAATCACCAGTTGAGATTGTCATCCCCTTCCCTCCATGTAAGTTGTGTGAGCACAGAGGTCTTGCCCGCTTCGTTCATCACAGTACCCTCAGCATCTCAGCACAGAGTAGGCACTGAACAAACAGTCGTTAAATGAGTGTGTGGGGAAAGGGCAAGGGAGAGTCTGGTAAAATTTATAACTGGAGATTTGGTGGATGAAGAAGTTATTAACTGGTGCCTATGGCACAGAGGGGAAAAATTCTAACCTCAGTTTTCTAAGAATGAAAAGATAGAATGGGAAAATAATATTTACTCCACAAGTCCTTTTCAGGATTAACTGAAACTAAGTATCTACGTGCCTAGAAGAGTGCCTGGCGTGTAGGCAGGTTCTGTAAATGTTAGGCACGACTCTTCGTCTTTTCCCCAAAGTCCTGTTACTACCTGGTGTGTGTGGGGGCGGGGCGGGCAAAGGAGAGAAGCTGTTTGGACCCTTCCTAAGACACAGGTGGAGAAAGCCCCTGAAACAAGAAAAGGGTGAAAGGAATTTTACATTTCCATCCAGGTGGTTGTGCCTGAAATTTGCTCGGACGTGCTAAAAAATTCTGGGACTTTTTACCCACAGGGTGGCCCAGAAGAGGCTCCTATAGGGGTGTGGAGGGATGCTGGGGCCTGGGGAGTCCCGGCAGGCCCACTAGGCTGCTGGGGGCCACACGCGGGGGCTGCACGGTTACTTTCGGCGGCGCTCCGCCCCAGACTCCGCAGAAGTCTCCAGGCAGCCGGCAGGCCCGGGAGGGACAACAAGCCCCTTTGTCCGCAGTGTGGAGGGGCCCCAGCTGCAAGGCCCTAGAGTGGAGCTGCTGCCGTGGCAGGAGGGAAGGCTCCCCGCCAGGGTGGGGTGAGTGACCATGAGAGGTCAGCTGGGTGGGGAGTGGGTGGGGAGCCCTCCCATCGCCTAGAAAACATTCCACTGGCGCTGCTTTTGTTAAAGCTAAGTTTGTTGCTTCTGAAGGTAAAATTTAATTCACCAAGGGATTGACTTGGCGAAAAGAAAAGAACTGTCAGCTCCAGTTTTTACGCCCAGGGAGCTCACGCTTATGAAAACAAAGCGTCCCCAGTTTGCCCAGAAAGAGCTAGGGATTGGTATAGACAGTCAAGTGCCAGGGACAGCAGAGGGAGAGCGCTCAGCGGACAGGAGCCGTCCGTTCACAGTGGAGGCTTGAAGACGTCCCACGCAGGTGGCTGTAGCTGTGGGGATGCCACGCGGAAAAGAGGTCTGCAAATACTTACTGGGCAAACACATAAATGAAGAGTAGAAGGAAATTGCAAACGCCAAAGACCATACATCCAGTTCAACAAATAATTTTTCAACATATTTTTACAAGCTGTTAGCAGTAATCTGTTATTAAAATTAAAATTAAATGTTATGTATAATGCCAATATGTAAAATGGATGAAACTACTAAACGAGGCCCTGAAAACATTTAAATCTACTTTTGTCCATGTCCAAACCTGTAGAGAACTTTTATGAATTTGTTTGAGCCAAACTGAGCATTGCCAGGAAGCTAGATCTCAAATGTGTTCTTGAGAACTACAGCTTTGCAGGGTTTTGTCTTTGTTTTTAAAGATTTTATTTATTTTTAAAGACGGGAAGGGAGGGAGGAAGAGGGAGAGAAACATCAGTTGGTTGTCTCTCGCATGTACCCCAATTGGCCAGGGACCTGGCTTGCAACGGAGACCTGTGCCCTGACCAGGAATCGAAAAGGCGACCTTTTGGTTTGAAGGCTGGTGTTCAAGCCACACCAGCCAGGGCCCGCAGTTCGGAAAAAATAAGGTAGGGACTGGATTACAGGACAGTTAACAAGACAATGTGCGCTGCTGAAGGCAGTGTGCTACAGGGACCCAGGGAGGGGGCATTTCATAGGTGTGCTAGCAAGCACAGAGACAAAACCGGTGGACAAGGTCTGCTTAAGGCAAAGGTCACCTTTTACTTCCGGCAATTCTAGGCCTGAGGTGAGACTGTCCACCCTGACCTGCCTGGGCAGTGCTTTGTGATCAGATCGCCCTTCCTTGTTACTTTTCAGTCCACACTTCCTTATTTGTGACCTTGAGGTACCTTGGTCCAATCACTGAAATTTACAGCTGAGAAGAAAAGGAGAGCCAGAATCGTTTGTTATTTGCTCACACGTCATTGT
This sequence comes from Macrotus californicus, assembly GCA_007922815.1. Lineage (NCBI taxonomy): Eukaryota > Metazoa > Chordata > Mammalia > Chiroptera > Phyllostomidae > Macrotus > Macrotus californicus. The sequence goes on from VMDR010001805.1 coordinate 90,832, forward strand.
AAAACACAGCAGGTAGGTAGCTGTCTGGGTGACTCAGTAGGGGGAGCTTTGTCCCCTGCACGGAAAGGCTGCGGTTGATCCCTGTCAGTGCACATCCCTAGGCTGCAGGTCGGATCCTCCCTGCTGATGTTTCTCATGTTCATGTTCCTCTCTCTCTTCCTCTCTGTCTCTGTCTCTCTTTCAAATCAATTGAAAAAATATCCTTGGGCGAGGATTTTTTGAAAATGCAGCAAGTATTTCTACCAGCACTATCTCACATTATCCTGCGTTGCAAACCTGAGATGGGGACAGGGTTTAACCTCATGGTAACTGAGCTTTACTGTGCGTCAGTAGTTCAGTAGTGTCTTCTAGAAATACAGTGAGTATTGTTGGAACCGTGCAGCCCTCTCTCAGTTCTATTCTTTTAGTCAGATCGTGGGCCTCTCCTTTGAAAAATTATTTATTTGTTTATTGTTGTGGATGAAAAGGGGCCACATACAAAACTTGACCAGTTCAGGGCGGGCCAGCGTGGCAGCCTTACAAACTCAGAAATGTCAAGTAACCACGAAGGATGGTTTGAAATGAAAACTTATTAACTAAAAGCAGGTCATGGTGGGCAGTCATTGTCCTAGACTAGAATCTCCCCTGACAAAAGTCAATCTTTACCTTAGGTGAGCCTGTCTGCTGTCTTTTTGCATCTGTGATAAAATACCTTTGGAATAGCAAGATAACTTCCCTTTCTCCAAGCCCCTGGGGCACAGCAACCCACACAGATGCAGAGACCACAAATTCCCTCACTGTTACTGTGACAATGTTAATTGCTGACTGTCAGCTTATCTTGTATCTATGTAAAAGAAGTATGTGTCTATCATTTTACTCTTTTTTAAAGAAAGAGTTTGATTTATTTTTAGAGCAGGGAAGGGAGGGAGAAAGAGAGGGAGAGAAACATCAACGGGTGGTTGCCTCTTGTGCTCCCCCTACTGGGGACCTGCTGGGATTCCTGGTCAGGGCACTTCCCTGGGTCTCAGACCAACCGCTCCCTCCTCCTGTTGGGGTGGGCGTGCCAGCGGCAACACTTCATTGCTTCTCTCTTTCTCCCTCCATTCTCCTCTAAAACATAAATAAAATCTTAAAAAAAAAGCCATTTTAGAGACTGTCTCCTAGCCAAAGAAGGCTTCTGAAGCTAATAAGCGCCAACACCCCATTCCTCCTCTCAGCAACTCTGTCTTTGAAATGCAAATACCTGGTCTCCAAGACCTCTTTTTTACCTTTTAAATTTTATTTACTTTTTTTTCCCTTAGAGAGAAGGGAAGGGAGGGAGGAAGAGAGGGAGAGAAACTCTGATGCGTGAGAGATACCATCCATCAGTTGCCTCCCACATGCCCCCAACTGGGGACCCAACTCCCAACCTAGGCATATGCCCTGACTGGGAATTGAACCAGTGATCCTTTGGTTCGCAGGCTGGTACTCACTCCACTGAGCCACACCAGCCAAGGGCTTGAGAGACTTTTTTTTAACTGTGAAATGACTTTGAGTTGTTCCAATGGGCCCTGGAATACTACAAGGATTTATTCTTTCTCCCAATAAAAGAAGTTTTAAATTTAATTAGTCCTATTTGAGATGCTTGAAGTTACATGGAAAGCTTTGCCAAAATAGCAATAATAATAATAGTAATAATAATAAAAACTATAGTGTATCAGTGTATCTCCTGGGAAGATTACAAGTTTGCTTGGACAGTAATATCCCTGGCATATACAAAGAGTTCTACCTATTGTCTTAGATATTAAAAGCTGATTTAAATGATTTTAAATTTCCTAGAGATTCCACTCTAATCCAATATGTGAATGCTCTAGGAAGTTACTAGATTCCCAAAAGGACAGGCTCTGATTCTGTTTGCTCCACGGGTAAACTACTTTGGTTATCTGGTATCTCAAGATGGGCTACTAATTAACCCTGAAAGATTCAGAGAAATCCTATTTTTTTCTCTACCAAAAACAAGAAAGCAGCTTAGAGGATTCCTGAGTTTGACTGATTCCAAAATTTTATTGATGGCCCAGCCTCTATATGTCTTATTAAAATCAAATTGACCTGACCACCTTCTTGTTCCTAGAAATGGTTTATAGGAAACTCCTTGATGATGCTGATCTAATCTGGCTTCCAGATGGATCTTTACAAGATAAACAAGAATGTTACTGAGCTGGATGTGCAATAACGTCCACAGTGGACATAACTGAAAGAACTTACTTTCCCTGAATCCTAATTAATTTTTATTTTTTCGTTTCCAGCAGTGTTTCCTAATTGCAGAGAAGGAGCTTTGTTTGTAGTTTTGAGAGTTTATAGGGCCCAGCCTGCTGTCATGCTGAGACTTTGCTGCATCTTTGGGTGCTGTTGCATTCACTGGTGAGCTGGACCCTGCAGGATCCCCTCCTGGCTTCCACCGAGGTGGAGATTGGGGGTTCTCTTGCTTTCAGGGTTGTCAAAAGCTAATGAAGAAACTGTCCCAAGCCCTGGCTTCTAGCCCTGAGCCTGCCTCTAGACTGGAGTACTTTTTGTTCCCTAAGTGCCTGGCCACCTCCCTTGCATCTTGCTGGGATCCTTGAAGCCTTGAGGCTTCCATCTTCCTCGTGGCTTTGTGTTTCTGTTTAGTTCAGGGTCACAGAAATGATAATCTTGTTTTGAGCTCAGTACTATCATTTTGGTTTCTTTGTATGTTTTTAATCTAGCCCTGCTATGAATTTAGAGCAGAGGAAGTGTCCAAAGAGTAAATTCACGGAGCCATTTTGCCTCAAAGCATTTCAGAAAACAGTTTGCGTGCATAATGCACCGTGAAGTGACAGGGCCCTGTGCCGAAACAGAAATGAGTAAGGAGGGGCTCTTGCTCTCACGGGTTAGAATGCATTGAAAGAAGGCAGCTGGTAACCCCACCATGAGACAAATGGAAAACTGCTCTGTTGAAAGTGACTGGTAGAGATGGGAGCCCATAAGAGGCAAGGCCTTGTGAATGAGGGCCCAAGGAAGGCTTTTCAGTGATAGTGGCTTTGAAATGGATTCTTTAGAGATGCGGTGGCGGGAGTGCGCATGGTAGTTTGGTAACGCTGTCTTCGGAACTGGAGCCCAGGCTGCGGTGGTGGTGTGGGGGGCGCACGGAGGAAAGAGGCTGGCGCAGCCTGTGGAGTTCACAAAGACTCAACCCCGATCCCGCTGCCCCTGGAGAGAGGTGTAAGCCTGGACAGTTCACTTCATCTGTCTGAGCTCTCGTTTCATCCATAGAAAGGAAATATGTTTGCTTCATAGTCTTGTGAGGAAAATTGGTGGAGATATATATATATATATCATAGTAAACTCTTTTTTAAAAAAGATTTTATTTATTTTTATAGAGAGGGGAAGGGAAGGAGAAAGAGAGAAACATCAATGTGTGGTTGCCTTTAGTATGCCCTCTACTAGGGACCTGGCCCACAACCCAGGCATATCCTAACTGAGAATCCAACCAGCAACCCTTTGGTTCTCAGGCTGGTGCTCAACCCACTGAACCACACCAGCCAGGGCTCAATGTAAACTCTTAAAGAGTGGTAATCATAACTCTTTTTAGTGAGACAGGTTAGTGATCCAGGACAAGTAGAATAGGGAAATATTCTACTTGAGATAAGTCGCAAGGCTGTTTATAGTGATCTAGTACATCCAAAATCTTGCCTTCCCTAACCAAGGACACTGAGAGTAAATGGTTTACACTTCTCTTCAACCAGAGGTTAAATACCTTAAATCACCCTACTCAGGGAGACAGATAACAGAAATCCAGTTAGTGGCATTGGTGCCAACCACACCCAAGGACAGAGGAAGTCAGGGGAATAAATCTCATTTTGGCACATCAGTATAAAGCTGATGAATATTCTATTGAGACTTGCAAGCAATGTGCAGTGGCAGCTTGTCCTGGGCTCACCCCCGAATTTGTCTCCAAAGCCCCCTTCTCTGACTTTGCAGTGAGCTGACAGCAGCCCCGCCACGGCTCACTTCTTTCCCGTAACTTTTCTAGGGAGCCAAAGCAGAGCACCGCCTAGGCTCTCTCCTGTTGCTTCTTCTACCCAAAGCCCTTCCTTTGTTTCTCTGTCCCCAGCTTTAACAAATGTAAAATCAAAATATCAAAATCACCTGGACTTGCGTTGTGAGATCTTTCCTGCATGAAGTCAAGAACCCACATACTACCAGCCAGCCTGAAGCAGACCCGTTCTGGGCTCAGTCCCTTTCCAGTGACATTAGGATTATGGAGGGCCTTGAATGTCAAGCAATGAACTTTTTAAAGCTCAGTTGAATTAACTTACATAAGATAACAAACTAAGCACTTTTTACTGATCCTATCCGCTCTCTGGAGCAGCTCCTGGAATATTACCCAGGCTGTGATAGCCTTTGCGGTAGGCTCCTCAGAGATGTCCACTTTTCAATTCCAGGAGGCTGTCAGTATGTTCGGTTGCACGGCAAAGGGGAATTACAGTTGCAGCTGGAATGAAGCTTGCACACCGAGTGAACCGGATGTGAGGACATATCCGAGGTTATCTGGTAGACCCAGTGTAATCTAAAGAGTCCTCATGAATGAAGAGGAAGGCAAAAGAGGAATGTCAGAGATAGTGTGAGAAGGACTCCTTGACATTGATAGACATGGCTTTGAAGATGGAGGGGCCATGAGCCAAGGAATGTGAGCAGCTTCCAGAAACCAGAAAATGGCAGGATTTGGATTGCCGCTGGGGCCTCCAGGGAAACAGCCCTGCCAACACCCTCATTTTGGCCCAGGGAGACCCACTTAGGACTCCTGATCTGTAGTACTGTGTGGTAATGAGTGCGTTGTTTTAAGTCACTAAGTTTGTGGTGCTTTGTAGCAGAAATGGAGAACTACAGCCTTGAATAAATGCTTGTTGACTGACTGAATTAATGAATCAAGGATAAGTCTATTACTTTCTTCTATAATTCTTTTAATTTTGGAGGAGAAAAAACTTAGTTTGGATCATGCTATCTTCTAGTAAGATACATCTTTTTATTTACTGATTTTAGAGAGAGAGAGAAAAGGAGAAAGAGAGAGACATCAGTTTGTTGTTCCACTTACTTATGCATTCATTGGTTGGTTCTTGTCTGTGCCTTGACTGGGGATCAAAACTGCAACCTTGGCGTGCTAGGGCTGCACTCCAAACACCTGAGCTACCCAGTCGGCTCACATTTTTTTTAATGCATTTTAAGATTTTATTTATTTGCCCTGGATGGTGTAGCTCAGCAGATTGAGCACAAGGCTATGAACCAAAGGGTCACCAGTTTGACTCCCAGTCAGGGCACATGCCTGGGTTGCAGGCCAGGTTCCCAGATGGGGGCACATGAGAGGCAACCACACATTGATGTTTCTCCCCCTCTCTTTCTCCTTCCCTTCCCCTCTCTCTAAAAATAAATAAATTAATTAAAAAAAAGATTTTATTTATTTACTTTTTAGAAAGAGGGGAAGGGAAGGAGAAAGGTAGAAAAACATTGATGTGCAAGAGGTATATCAATCGGTTGTCTCTTGCAGGCCCCCAACCAGGGACCTAGCCTGCAACCCATGCATGTGCCCTGATTAGGAATCGAACCTGCAACCCTTTGGTTTGCAGACAGGCACTCGATCCACTGAGTCACACCAGCCAGGGCTCACAAATAACATGGAATTCTTGGGTGTGATGCTAGAGTAATTTTGAGGTTAATTGAAGAATGCTATAGACTGACTGCATGTAGCCTCCAAAATTTGTCTGTTGAAACCTAATCCCCAGTGTGATGGTATTTGAAGGTGAGGTCTTTGGGAAGTGATTTGGTGGTCATGACAGTGGAACCCTTATGAATGAGATTAACTCCCTTATAAAAGAGATTCCAGCCTTGACTGTGGCTCAGTGGGTTGGGCACCATCCTGAAGACCAAAACGTTGCTGATTCAATTCCCAATCTAGGTACATAACCTAGGTTGCAGGTTCAATCCCTGGTAGGGGCGATTCCTGGTAGGGAGGTACCTGATAGAAATTTCTCTCTCACATTGATGTTTCTCTCTCTCTCTCCCTTTCTTCCCTTCTCTAAAACCAAGGAATATATCCTCAGATGAGGATTAAAAAAAGACACTCCAAAACATGTTTCCAAGAGCCGCAGCTGATTATAGCCTTGGGGGTCTCCAACTAATACGGGAGCAACCTGGAGAGATTTTGACAGCTCCGGTCAGCATAGTTCCTGCAGCTGCCACTTGCCTTTCCTCTGTCCTTCCATCCTGCTAAGACACAGCGAGGACATGGTTTTCTCTGAGCCAGAAAGTGAGCCCTCACCAGACACCAAATCTGCTGGCACCCTGATTTTGGACTTACAGCCTCCAGAACTGTGAGAAATTTATGTTGTTTATAAACCACGCAGTCTAAAATATTCTAGCCTGAGTGGATTAAGACGAAGTTTTGGGGTAATTCCAGATCAGATGCACAGTTGATATTGTTACGAAGTAGCAGGTCCCGCTGCCCGCCGCCACCCTCTAGGAAAAATTCTAGAGGCAAAGTTTTGGTGATAAAGGAAAGGAGGCTTTATTCAAAAGCTACATAGTTTTGGAATAACAAGTTTCCAGAAGAATTAGTCATTTAGGCCTATTAATTATGGCTAAACTCTTAACACCTGTGTTCTCCTACCATTTCCCCTATTAGTTTTTAGTTATCTTATTTCTATAGGGTTAGTTTACAAACTGAAATAACATAAGATACAAAAACTATGGCAGGCTTCTGCCTCAGAGCTTGTCCCCCCTAGAATATCCAAAGAATAACCCTGCCACCCTCTGCCAGGCCAGCCTGACCCTAAGCTGCACCCAGACTTCCTTCCCATCCAAAGTACTGTCCGTTGGGAAACGCAGGCAGCTGCAGCACCACCTTCCAGGCATTCTCGAGGAAGAAGAGCCCAAGAGCCAGAGAGAGCCAGTCCAGGCGCCAGGGAGCCCCTGAGCCAAAGTGCCGGCCCTTTTTTATTTCCATGAGCTCTGGAGGCGTTCATCTTCTCAACCAATCCTGTCCTGGATTGCTGGCCATTGTCTTGGCAAACGCCTCCTACAGCCCCTCCTACTTCTCCCCAGTGATCTCATCAGATCTCTCTGTATCAGTGATTTAAATCATATTCCCTTTGCTCTCACTCTCTGTGGGCCAACATCAGGCACACTAACCCCCACGAAGCAGCAGCCCTTCTTTCTTCTCTCCTCTGGGCAACTTGAAAAAAATTTACTTATTGATCTAGAGAGAGAGAAAGAGAAAAAAAATCATCACTTGGTGGTTCCACCTACTTATGCATTCATTGGTTGCTTCTTGTATGTGCCCTGACCTGGGATCGAACCTGCAACCTTGGCGTATCAAGGCAACACTCTAACCAACTGAGCTCCCGACGAGGGCTGTGTAACTTCTTGAGCAGTAGTTCTCAAGGAGGCAAGGGAGGAACATGTAAGAGTCAGCGGGATGATCTTTCAAACTATAAATGCTCGCTATCCTCTTCTCTCTTGCCTACCCAAGGAATCTGCTATGCCTTTTCCCTGTCTTCCACACCCTGGAGAATCATTGTCTTAAAGCAAATGCTATGTGAACAGAAAGAAGTATATACGTAGAGATATATACAAAGGGAATTATGAATGAAAAAAGATCTCATTCTATTTAGAGCTTGTTCTAACTTATGACTATGTCCACACTATTGACTGTTTTCGGTGGACAGAGCTTTCCCAGAGCATGCAAGGAAGATGGAGCTCAGCCATGAGTTTCTTCCCTTCTGTTCCTTTTTGTGTTACCTCCAGTCCTCGGAAGAACAGGTTCTATTAGCTAGTTTCTCTCCAGGATGCTAAAGAACCCTCCTGTCCTACTGAGGGCCCAGCCATTCCTATTCTGCTTTGGGCAGGGTTCTGTGTCCCAGACTAAGGGACTGTGTTCTTATTTGGGACTTCAGTAAATGAATTCCCTTGGCCTTAGGATTCTGATCCTGCAGAAGTCAGAAGCCTCCTTTGTCCTCTGCTAGGGTTGCCAGGATCAGAACTTCCTTTACTGGACCTTATCTATTACCTCTCTGGCTTGAAATACCCTGTCTACAGCCCCTCTACCCCACTAGATCCTAGTCTTGTAAAAAAAAAAAAAAATCTAGAATCAGGGGTGTCCAACCCTTTGGCATCTCTGGGTCACACTGGAAGAGGAAGAGTTGTCTTGGGCCACACATTAAATACATTGTGACACGTAATCACAGAAAAATCTCATGTTTTAATTAAATTTATGATTTTGTGTTGGGCTGCATTCACAGCCATCCTGGGATGCATGCAGCCCGTGGGCCACAGGTTGGACATCCCTGCCTAGGTTCCTTCTTCGATCTGTTCTGGGATCTTCTGGGATTGTTCTGCCTCCACTATATTCTCCAGCCAAATTCTTGGAATAATTTCTTGGGAGTCAGATTTCTCAACTTGTTTGTTCTAACCAGCTTATTTTCTCTAGCAGTTCCTGCTGTCAGGACGGTTGCCATTTCGCCCATGCCCTGGCCATGTTTGCCTTCAGGGACCCCAGATACTTCTAATCTCATTATCAGTTGGTGGGTGAGAAAACTCTTCTACCTATTAGTCTTTTAGATTATGTTTTTAACTTATTGATTAATTTTAGGGGGGGGGTGGAGAAGAACATTAATTTGTTGTTCCACTTATTCATGCATTCACTGGTTGATTTTTTAAAAAGACTTTATTTATTTATTTATTTTTAGAGAGGGAGAGAAACATCAGTGTGAGAGAGAAACATCAGTGTGAGAGAGAAACATCAGTGTGAGAGAGAAACATCGATTGGTTGCCTCTGACTGGGGACCAAACCCACAACCCTGGCATGTGCCCTGACCAGGAACTGAACCAGTGGCTTTCTCTTTTTAGGACGACACCCAACAAACTGAGTTACACCAGCCAGTCAGGGCTCTTGGTTGATTCTTGTTTGTGCCCTGACTGGGGATTGACCCGCGACCTTGGTGTATTTGGGACAATGCTCTATCAACTGAAGGAAGAAGAGCTTCTCTGTCCTTTTAGCAGCTCTGGCAGCTCATTTGTCCCAACCCAAGTCTAGCTCCATGACTCACGCCTGGCTCATGACCCCTGATCCTGCCCATTCACTACTGCAGCCCCTTTTCTTAGCTGCAAGCATCTGCTCAGATTGGCACGAGGAAGGGGGATGTGAACTCCATAGGCCACAGTGCTACCTTTTATAATATTTTTAAAAAAGATTTTAGCCTTGGCTGTGGTGGCTCCAGGGATTGGATGCCTTCACTTCCTGCTAACTGAAGGGTTGCTGGGTCCATCCCCAGTCAGGGCACATTTCTGGGTTGCAGGCCAGGTCCCCAGTAGGGGGTGCGTGAGAGGCAACCACACATTGATGTTTCTCTCCCTCTCTTCCCCTCTCTCTAAATAAATAAAATCTTTAAAAAAAAAAAGTGAAGTTCTATTTAAAAAAGATTTTATAATGTTTATTTATGTTTTAGAGACAGGAAGGGAGGGAGAAAGAGAGGGAGAAACATCAGTGGTTGTCTCTTACGTGCTCCCAACCAGAGACTTGGCCCACAGCCCAGGCATGTGCCCTGACCTAGAATCAAACCAGTGACCCCTCAGTTTGTGGGACGATGCCCAACCTACTGAACCACACCAGTCAGGGCCCTTTTATAATATTTTATTTTTTTTGAAGATTTTATTTATTTATTTTTGGAGAGGGGAAGGCAGGTTGAAAGAGAGGGAGAGAGACATCAATGTGTGGTTTCCTCTCACGCACCCCCTACTGGGGACCTGGCCAGCAACCCAGGCATGTGCCCTGACTGGGAATTGAACTGGTGACCCTTTGGTTCACAGGCAGGCACTCAATCCACTGAGCCACACTACCCAGGGCTAATATTTTAAAACAAATGTTAAATCAGAATATAATCAGCTCTTAGCACGGGAAGGGACATCTTTCTCCACAAGGAGGAGGTGTATGCATGTGCTCACCTCTGTGATGCGGAACCTGGGGCAGCATTTTGGCACCATGTAGGAGCAGAAGCATGTGGACGATGGGCTCAGTCCAGCACTGTCCCTTCCTGAAGTCTTGGGGAGTTGAGGAGTCCCACAAACCATTTCCTTCTGGGAAAAGAGGTGTCTGGGCTGTCCTCTTCCTAGCTCCGAGGAGGGGCCCAGGTCTCTCCCGATCTCTAGTCCCAGTGCTCTCGTTCCTTCTCAGGAACGCTCACTACCCCAGGGCGTGCCTGACTCAGTTCAGGCTTTAATGACCCTGGGATGGGTCACATTGTACTCCCTATAGTTTTAGGTCACATTCCAGCTATCAGCGTTCCTAGATTCAACCTGATTTCAGAGACCATAAATAGTAATTCAACATTTCTAGGGGCTTAATATCAAATTTGCTCTGCCTTTATGTCCTTGGATCAGGGATTTTTCTTTTTCTAGGACCATCTGGCCATCTGACTCCCTAGACTTGCTGCCAATAACACAGGGGGAAACTCCAGCCCCGCCCTCGGATACCAGCGTGGTTTCCTGTGATGTCTTCCACTTTGCCAGGTCAGTCAACTACAACCTGTTCCTGTGTTTCCCAGAGTCCTTACAGTGAAGCCGTTTGGTTCCTCCAGGAGCACAGGAGGAAGACAGAAGGAGGGCTGGGGAGAGAAACGCTCCTGCAGGAAGGGCAGGGAGTGAGAGATGCGGAGGGAGGAGAAAAAGGTGAGCAGCAGCAGCAGCAGCAGCGGAAACAGCAGTAGCAGGAGCAGAAAAAAATCAGGAGTGTGAGGGTGAGGGAAAGGCAGGGTTCTACTTACCACAGTATTAGCTGGAATTCCTGGTTAACCTTTTACAGTGATCTGTCAAATATGCATAAGAAAGAAAGGCAGCTCGCAGTTTGAATTGATGATAAAGTCTATGCCATACCAGCCTGAACATGCCGATCTCGTCTGAATTGATGATAATACCCCATGTTTGCACAGTCCCCTTTGGGCAGAGCTGTGGGCTAACCCCCCCAGGTTTCCTCTGCAACTGGATCTCAGAATTCAGAGTTGGGGAGACTAGTAGAGCTGAGTAGCTTTCTCACACTCCCCTGCCCTTGTATTGACAGAAGGTCCTCTTCATCTTCATGACTGAGAAGCCAACATTATCTCTGAAGATAATTCAGGTTATCTCTTTCTTGTGTTTTCCCTCCTTTCATTTTGCTTTAATGTTCTCTTTTGGCCTCCTTGACTCTGGATACGTCATTAAACCTTTCTGAATTGTTTGCATCCGTTAAATGGAAATAAGAACACTTTCTTTGGCCTTTTCACTAGAATGCTGCAAGGATCAAATCAGCTCTCATTTATAAAAGTGCTGTGCGTATTGTAAATTGCAACACAAATATTAATTGTGATGGCTGTAATATACAATGAAATAAATTGCTTTCTCCAACATACAAGCTTTCTGTTTCTCAGTATGATTATCAGAGAGGGTACTATTAGTATGTTTTCAGAATTTCCCTATCTCCTAGGCAGCAGGAAATGTTTAGGAGAACTTGGAAAACAATTGCTGGATCACTGGGATTAAGATGGTGGCTGTATTCTCCGTATTTTCTCTTCTACGGACAGTGACCCACCTCACATAGTCACAACTCACAGCCTTGCTCTCCCTTCATTCAGTTAAGCAGATATTTTAGGGCCAGACCCCCAAGAGCTATGGATTCAGGCTCTGTATAGCTATTTATTTTTAAATAGAATTTTTAAAAAGATTTTATTTATGTATTTTTAGAGAGAGGGGAAAGGAAGGAGAAAGAGAGAAACATCAATGTTGCCTCTTGCACACCCCCTGCTGGGGACCCATCCCATAACCCAGCCTTGTGCCCTTACTGGGAATCAAACCGGCAACCCTTTGCTTCACAGACCCACACGTGATCCACTGAGCTACACCATCTAGGGCGCTGCATTTCTGTTTAGAATGAATCTACTTGGGCCCAGGACGTCCTGAACTCATCTAAATACTGAGTGTGTGTGTACGGGATGCCCTTGAAAATGCTATAGAAATAAATCATGGACTAGCAAAGGAGGGCCTTCTGTGTGGTTAGAGTGAGATAACTCTAAACCAATTGGAGAGAGGAACAGGAGAAGTGACTGAGGGAAAAGAAGAGCTGATCTCTGGTAGAAATAGCTAGGCAGTGACAAAGAGGGAATGCAATATGATGTAAAAGTTCAAGAAGGGGGTTTGAGCCTGTGCAGGAAGCAAAAGTCATGAGAGAAACAGAGAATGTTTTAGAATCTGTACGTATCTTTTTGTTCTGCTAGGAGGGACAGAGGCTTGGTGGAACTTTGGAACTACATAGAACTTTCCTGAAAAGACTTACAGATAGGTTAGGGTCAGATGGCACGTGGTGACCCTCAATATGTGATTTCCTTGTGCATGTAGATGCATAACACCTAGCTTTGATTAGAAATAGTAATGAGAAGATGGCCTTCTTCTGTTACAAGAGACTGCTTGCTCATATGTGGAGCACCCAAGACTGTGGCTGGATATCAGTGATAAGCTGTTAATGTAATGGCTTTGACAGTCTAAACTCAGTCTGCTTTAGTGTCAGGCACGGCTGCTCTTTCCCCGAGCTTTCACACAGTGCAGTTAGAAAAACTGTAGGCGTCCCTTCCCAGTAAAGGATTAGATGTTGCCGTTGCCACTCCTCTTAAGTCTGTCCACAAAGAATGAAGAAATATGTCAAGGCTTACCCATCAGTCCTTCTGAACTGACCTTCGCTGGAGGTATCTCTGTTGTCCACAATTTAGCTTTCTTTCCACTTCACTATAAGGAGTTAGTCTTGCCTCCACAACCAGCAGAAGGAGTCAGAGAGCAGGCCTGCCTGGGTGATGCCAGGGGCAGCTCAGCTCCATAGGGGTTTATAAATCTACCCCTACCTAGCACCCCATTTTCTTCCTCTGACAGCAAATGCAGAGGTTACAGAGCATCGTGTTTGTTTCCCAGAGGGATGTGAGGGAAGACAGACAGCAAATCGAAACGCACTTCCAAAACGAAAATGATTTCTGTGGCACATGGTGCTACCGAGGGAGACGTGATGGCAGCCTCCTCCCATTTTGGGAACCGTTCCCAGTGTTGTCTGTAGGTGGTGTCACGTGACACATTCTCAAACCCAGTTCCATTCTGTGCTGTGTTTGCTCCTTGTTCACATCTCAGTAGCAATGGGTCTCTGCATCTTTGTATCCGACTTTGACTCCCAACTGGTTCTCTCGCTGTGGTGGTATTTATGCTTTGAGTCATGAACCCTCATCGTCCCAGGTCCTACATGCACACGTGAACTGGAATGTTGAATTGTCTGAATGTTCATACCTTAGGAGAATTATTCTTAAAAGGTTTGGGTGTTCTTCACAATGTTTTGATGTGAAAATACTAATACATATTGCTGGAGGAAGTGATATCAATGATGCAAATTTGGCTGGAATCCATCTCGAATCCAGTTTGCCTTTCTGTGAAATAAAAATTGGGTTGTGACATTTTTTGATTGGTGTTTCTATATAAAGAGGTTTTTGGCTTTTTAGTGTTGTTGCTTTTCTTTTCTCACTCCTCTGAGAATCTTTGCCAACATACCACTGACATTTGAAGAAGAGAATAGAGACAGTTTGGCTTCTTGTAAGTTTTTCTGTTTCCTTGGTGATGTAAATAATTATGAAACATGTAAAAAGTTTTTAGCAAATTCAGATTTCATTTTGAAAAAGCAGGTTTGTTACCTGTGGTAAGGGCTACAGGAACAATCTCAGCAAGAAATTCTCTGGTCCTCTTTAACTCACTTTAAATGAGAAAATCTACCCTGAAACACAGAAGCTACTGAGACCCCAGTTCTAATGCCAATATAAAACACACCCTTGATAAGGTTCAGTAAAGCTGCCCAGGTGCATGGGTGACTTCAGGTCTCATCTCTGAGAGCCAGAATGATTCTCTGCCATCTTCAACTTTACTGGGGGAATCCTGTCCAATGGGCAGACCTAGAGGCTAGGAACTTGAAAGGAAGGGGTGAGTCGCCGAGACTGAGTGAGGAGTTATGCAGATCTCGATTGTGGAACATTCCAGTTCAGGGGTTCATGAGGAAGAACGGAAATATGGGACTGCTGCTCTGGAAGGGGTCCTACTTTTATTGTACACTCCGTAGCATATTTTTCACTTCGGCTATTCGAAACTTTCTCATATTCTTCAAGTCTTCAATTTCCCTTTTCCTTCCTTTCCCACCACTTCTTCTTTTAATCTTAGCAAATCACCTTCTTCCCTTCCCATCTCACAGGTGGAAATAGGAGCTCTACCATTTATTATTACCTGTGTGACCTTGGTAAAGTTATCTCACTTCTCAGTGACTCTGTTTCCTTAACTATAATATAGGCAGAACAACAGGGCAGGCAGACCTCAGACACGTTGCGGGCTCATCTCGAGACTGCCACAATAAAGTGAGTCGTAATATTTTTGCTGGTGAAGAGTCTTACCTTCAGTTTCTAAAAAATGCAACATCCGTGAAACGCAATGAAGTGCAATTAAATGAGTTATGCCTGTACCTATCTTAGGTTGGTGGGATTAAATGAATTAATATATAAAAATTGTTTAGGCCAGTACCATGGTGAATGCTTAATAGATTTGTTATCTCTTAATTTTACTTAGAAGACAGAGGCCAATGACATAAACCCCGTTATCCAAACTCTTCTCCACCTAAAAATAATATCTATCACTATCCATTCCTGCCTCTGTCTCTCTACCTCAGAGTAAAAGGCTGTCTTATCTCTCAGTCTGCGCTCTCCACCCGTGTCTTGATCCCATCCTCCCCTGTCTCCTCAAGAGAATATATTACATGAATTATTTTCTCCTTCACATTTTAAATTGGTTCCTTTTTCCTGGCTTCCTTTTCTCATTCTCAGACACTCAGGTCTCTCCTATTTTGAAAAAGGTTTCCATTTGACCCCACTCTCTTTAAGCTACTGTCCCATTTTTCTTCCTCCTTTCACTGCCAAATACTGTGCCTCCATGTCTTCATGACTCATTCTCTCGTTACTCCTCAGCCATCTGGCTCTTCCCCAGCCCCCACTCTCACATGGCTGTGTCTATGGTCATTTATCTCCCAACTCAAAGACTGTTCTTGATTTCTGTCCTCATAACCCTCTTTGCAATGGTCAGTATTGCTGACCATTGCCTGCTCTGAGGAGTCCTCTCCTCTCTCTCGGCCTGTGTGCAGATCTATCGTACGGCTTCTTCTCCTGCCCTGTGGCTTCTTTGTCTAATGCCCTCGCAGATTCCACTTCTCTCTTTCTCCTCCTCAGCCACATCCTGAACCGTCTCTGCACCCCTGCCCTTTGATCTCCTTTTTGTCTCATGCCTTACCATGATTTCTCTGAGTTCGGTTCCTTCATCATGCCTTCCTCTCACCTCTTCAGTCTCATCAAGCATCACGTTTGTGGTCACTCTGTGTTTTGGTCACGGTGACTGTCTTCTAGTTTCTTAAAGATGCTGTGGCCTGTCTGACATAGGCTTTTCGTCATGGTGTTGTTTAACTGGCATTTATCTTCATCTTTCTTGTAATTTTTTTCTATTTAAAAAATTGAGATATAATCCACATACTATAAAATTCACCTTTTTAAAGGATACAATTCAGTGGATTAAGGTATATTTACAAAGTTGTGCCACCATCACCACCATCTCATTGCATAACATTTTTATCACCTCAGAAAGGAACTGTAGCCCCAGCTGGTGTGGCTCAGGGGACTGAGCTCCAGCCTGTGAACCAACAAGTCTCTGGTTCATTCATGGTCAGGGCACATGCCTGGGTTGTGGGCTAGGTTCCTCTTTGGGGGTATGAGAGGCAACCAACTGATGTTTCTCTCACACATCAGTGTTTCTCTCTCTCTCCTTCCCTCTCTGAAAAGAAATAAATGAAAAAAACAAACAGAACTCCATACTCATTAGCAGGCCCTCCCTTCCTCCCTAGCCCTCCATCATCCCCTGGCAGCCGCTAATCTGCTTTCTGTCTCTGCGCTGTAGACTTTTGCTCATGTTGTTTTTTTTTTGCCTAGAACATTTGTCCACCTATCCACTAGTAAACTTCTATCTTCCTTCAGTGGTTAGTGCCAACTTCCTTGAGCAGCTCCATTTGAAGAGGTTGTTCAAGAGTCGCACCAACCGGCTGCCTCTGTCCCTTTCTCGGATCACCCCGAAGATGAAGCTTTCTGGCGGCGAGGACAAAACTGCTGTGGTTGTAGAGACTATAACTGGTGACGGTCGTGTCCAGGAGGTGCCCAAACTGAAGGTGTATGCCCTTTGTGTGAGCAGCCGCACCTGGAGCTGCATCCTCAAGGCTGGGGGCAAGATCCTCACCTTCGACCAACTGGCACTGGACTCCCCCAGGGACTATGGCACCGTCGGTCCTCGCAAGGGCCGAGAGGTGTACAAGCATTTTGGCAAGGCCCCAGGAACCCCTCACAGCCATGCCAAACCCTATGTGCGATCCAAGGGCAGGAAGTTCAATCGCACAAGAGGCTGGTGGGCCAGCTGTGGCTACAAAAACTAATCCCAGATCCTACCTTGTTATTAAAAAGATTTTGGATGCTGCAAAAAAACTTTCTCTTAATATACGCTTTCATAGGAATGTGCACCTCTTTGAGGCATTTATTATAAACTGCAATTTTATATTTACTTATAGAATTCTTTGATTTGTATCATATATACACACACATATATGTATTTTTAAGCAGGAAGCATTTATAAGTGAGTAAAATTCTGCAATTCCATCTATGACATGGTTTCACTTGACTATAATAATAGTATGATACCCACCATGGTAAGACAAAATTCATATTTTTCTCCCCAAACTAATTCCTCCTTCATACTTCCCCAGTTGATGATGCTTACTTATTCTCTCTCTTTTTACAATTTTAAAAAGAGTTTATTTGAACCCAATTGATGACTTATGCCAGGGAGCAAGATCTCAAATGCTCTCAGTGCTTCCTTATTCTCTAGCGAACACAGGCTCTGAATCAAATCAGATGTTTGATTCCTTTCTTTCTCTCATCTTCAATATTCAGTGCTCTTCAAACCCTCACATCCTGTGAATTCTTTTGTAAGTTCTTGTATTCAAACCCTTAGTACAATGTCCTTAATGTTCAGTAACATTTGCTGATAATCAATTACTTTGGGAGATATCTGTAGTGAAGAAATGGTTACAGCTACGATGTTGGGTGAGACTTTATTTTTTATTTCTTTTTTAAAAGTATTTTTTATTGATTATGCTATTACAGTTTTCCCCCCTCTATCCCCCCTCTGCCCTGCCCCTTATTTTTATTTTTAATTGATTTTAGAGAGAGAGGAAATGAGGGAGAGAGAGAGACAGATTTGCTGTGCCCTGACTGGGGACTGCACCTGCAGCTTTGGTAAATGGAGCTGAAGCTGTAACCAACCAAGCTGCGCTATGTCACCAGGGCTGTTGGGTGAGACTTTAGAAACTGCCAAGTAGATCAGGTGAGTGGGGAAGGGGGAGGAGAAGGGAGAGGGGAGAGGGGGAGGGACCGGGAGAAGGAGAGAGAGAGGCTAAAGCAGTTAGTGGAGGGTGGCAGTGAACGGAGACTCAAGAGACACCTACACCACAGAGGGTTGGAGAGGAGCAGCAAAGTGACGAACCAAGCAGCAGGAGAGCCTGGCTGATGCACTATAATTTGTTCACTTACCGAGTACTATCTGTCACTTGCCCAGAACTTAGATTATGGTGATACAAAGATGATTCAGAAGTCGTATCTTCCCTAAAGAAAGTAGTGAAGGAGAGAAACAGGTAAATAAAAACTTACAACACAATATGACAAGTGTTATAATAAAAGTATTCACAAAGTGTTCTGCAAGCAAGAGGAGGTGGTGACTAAGACTGTCTCAGCACAGGGGTGGGTAAAGGTGGGTGTCACAGGATGACGGGGAACTCAGCAACCTAAGATGGGAAGGAATGACAAGCCAGGAAGACAATCTCAAGAAGCCTGGGTCCACGTGAAGCTGCAAATCTTTTTTTTAGATTTAGTGTAAAGGGTAGGAAGCAAATACACTGGGAATTCAGGCTGGGGCTGCATTGTGAGGAGTCTCCCAGCAAGGTGAGGAATTTTATCTTTATTTTCTAGTTAACAGAGAGCAAAGTTATTATTATTTCTACATCAACTTCATTAGGTATACTTTACATACATTATAATATTTAGATTTTAAGTCTATAGTTCAAAGAATTTTGATAAATTCTTATAACTGTTACCCCAATCAAGATAAAGAACATTTCCATCAGTCCTGAAAACCCCCTTATGCCCTTTGCAATTGATCCCTACCTTCCCCAAAGAGACTACAGATAGGGTTTTTATTGCCATATGTTTTGGTTAGCTATTGATATGTAAAGCCATCCTCAAATCTAGTGACTTAAAATTAAAAAAACCCATTTATTTGCTCATGAGATAGCAACTTGGTGAGGGTTAAGTGAAATCAATTTGTTTCTGCTCTTGCAGCAGGAAACCTCAGCATCAGCGAGGATAGCTTGACTGAGGCTGGAGAATCCACTTCCCGGATGATTCACTCACATGCTGGCAAGTTGGAATAAGCTCTTGGCTGGGAGCTCAGCTCGGACTGCGATGTGGGGGACCTCATTTTTTTTCCTCCACGTAGCTACTTGGGCTTCCTTGAAACATGGGTTCCAAAAAGGAGAAAGTGGAAGCTTCCAATCCTTTAAAGACTAGACCCCAAACTGGGACATCATCACTTCTGCTGTATTCTGCAGGTCAAATCAGTCACAACTCTAGCACAAATTTGAAGGGTATAGAGAAATACATCTGCCTTTCACTGAGGATACTGACAAAGAATTTGGGCCATCTTTATTCTACTACATTATAGATTAGTTTTTTTGGTTCTAGAATGTCATATAAATGAAATCATATAGGGTATATTATTATATGTCTGGCTTCTTTTGCTCAACATGAGTTTAGACATTTATCCATGTTGCCATTTCTGTTATTGGTTTGCTCCTTTTGGTTGTTGAGTAATAATCCATTGATAATCAATCTGTTTATCTATTTATTTGTTGATGAACATTTGGGTTGTTTCTAGTTTTCGGTTATTACGAAGAAAGCTGTTACAGGCCCTGGTTGGGTAGCACAGCCGTTGGGAGCATCGTCTCCAGGCCCCATACGCTAAGGTTGTGGTTTAATCAGGGCACACACAGGAGTCAACCAATGAATGCAGAAATGGGTGGTACAACAGGTCAGTGTTTCTCTCTCTCTCTCTAAAGATCAGTGAATTTTAAAAAAGCTGTCATAAAAATTCTCATATTACACTGTTTTGGAGATATATGTTTTCATTTCTTTTGAGTAAATACCTAGGAATTGTATTTCTGGGTCATAGTATAGTATATGTTAAATTTTATGCCCTGGCTGGGTAGTGCAGTTGGCTAGAGCATTATCCTGATACACCAAGGTTGAGGCTCGTTCCCAGTCAGGGCACATACAAGAATCAACCAATGAACGCATAAATAAGTAGAACAAGTTTATGTCTCTCTCTCTATGTCTCTCCCTTCCTCTCTCTCTTTCTCAAATCAATCAATAAAATAAAATAAAGTAAAATTTATGAAAATTGTGAAACTACTTTCCAAAGAATTGTACCATTTTACACTCCCAGTAGTAATGTATGAGAATTATAATTACTCCAAACCAAACTGAT